>JASDQU010104914.1:21946-39791 GCA_032191745.1 Picea mariana | reverse complement strand
CATACAAGCTTCCGAGATATATACCGGTAAGAATTTTCGCACTAGAGTATATTAGACAAATTATGAATTCTGATGATATTCACTTTGTTTCCCTCAAAAAGAAGCAACAGTTGCGGCTCAAGGGGCAGATAGGTTCATTTATCTGCAATAATAGAGGTGCCGGGGATGAAGCAGATAGACTCTTGAGGGAAATGAAATTCGTGACAAGCTTCCCTTGGCATTATGATCCCCATGGCATCATTTCCGATATGAGGGTCAAGAATAAGAATGCTCCATATGTGCATGAGCCCAGGCCAGAAATCGAAAAATTTGCTAATCAAGTAGAATGGGAGCCCGATACGTTGGAGGATGTAGAACCTGTTGTCAGGTTGGAACAGCAGAGGCCCTCAACAAGTGCACTTCCTGCTACCACGCCACAAGCCCTCAAGGAGAAGAGGCCCCGACAGGAGTCATCTCCTCCTGTGACCGAGGTGTCAACGGAGGAATTTCAAATTCACTCCAAAAAGCCGAAGATCATTTCAATGACCGTCACAACAGTAGAAGCTACTACGTTGACTACCACAGTGACCACTACTGGGGCCAAGCAATTCATTTCATTTTTTGGCTCTAGTCAGCATAAAGAAGTAACAGTAAAGTCCAGGGATTCTCCCTTGGATACTCCACCAAGCAAGACTGGGCCCCAGCTGGGCATTTTTGAAAAATATGATTTAATCAAGAAAAGGAACCAGTCACTCACCAGCAGTGCTTATGCTCAATTCCAGAAGCAGTCCTCCACAGCCCAACACAGGTTACTCTCAGCATTCGATACAGAAAAGGGCAAAATGCATATGGCATACCTCCATGCGCTAGTGCCGGACCCCAAGGTCATATATGATTTCAGGAGAACCACGTTTGAATTCCAAGCCAAGGATGTGCATCCGGCAGATCAAATGGATATGCATAAGAAAACTGGGGAGATGATTTCCCATACTTTAGCCCACATTGCAACTTCTGCGGCAAAGTATCGGACAACATCGAGCAATGCCCAGACCCAACTGAAGCTAGAGAAGATGTCTTCCTTCGCGAAAGACAACAAGATAAAGACTCTCAAGGAGCTGGTCCTCAAGATTGGCTACGACCCGGCGAATGTCAAGGCTACCGAGGAAATGATTAAAAAGAAGAATGCTGACATAGCTGTGTTGAGAAAGCAACTAAAGCTCCCTCCAACAGAAGATCCACAGACGAAAGAAATAGCTGAAAGAGAAGGCGAAAAGGATGAGATGCTGAGACTTCTCATGGAGTAGAGTGCGCAGTTAAGGGAGATGGAGGCCGAGATGGAAAATCTCTTAAAGGAAAAAGAACATACGAAGATAGGGGAGGGCATCACCTTAAGTGCTATCCCCATCGCAAGATTGAGCACAACCACAGCGACAGTGACAGCAGTTCCGTCCGCAACTACAGAGCAGGTACCAGAAGGCACCATAGACCTGGCCAAGTCTATGGAGAGAATGAATTTGCAGGAGTCTGAGATCAACAGACTTAAGAAAGAATTAGAAAATCTCCAGGAGCTGAAGATTTCCTTTCAGACTAGTCTGTCAAAGGAAAAGCAGGTGAACGAGCAGATGAGGAAAGAGATACAACAGCTACAGAAACAGACATTGGCCGGGAAAGCATTGGCTGAAGTTAAAGAACTTGTGTGGATTGATATCTCTAAGTCCATCAAAGAAAATTTGGCCAATGGTTCAGATCATGTTCGAACAGAACGAGTTGCTTGAGAGGAGCAAACAGACTGTAGAGAAAATCAGGACTGAATTGGGCGACATGCCAACCCAGGCCAATGAGATCATAAGGTTCCTAAATTCTAAGACACGGGAAGAACTCGAGGAGCTGAAAATTGAAGATAGGACAGAGACCATATTGGAAGTGAAAAGAGTTCTGACCAAAAGAGGTCTCATGCTTCAGCTAGAAGAGAAGATCCAAATCATGGACCAGGGAGTGCAAAGGTTCTTCCACAAGATAGATGCTCTGACAAAGAAAGGCTTGCCTGGCATGAAAGTCATAAACGACAAATTGATGACGCTCCCCGATTATAAGAAGAAGCTGATCGAAGTATCCAAGGACTGTGCTAAATTCGCAGGGATACAATCAAACATCACAGGTAGAGCTTTCATGGAGGCACTGCACTTGGATATTGAAATCCAGCATGAAATTAAGCACATTTTCGTCGTCAAGCCTACTTTCGCGAAGTACACAGACATGGACGAAGTGTACCGGAGGTTGCTCAAAGTGACAGTGCCAACTCATATCCGATGGGAAGAGCTGTGCGATCTACTAGATTAGTAGATGAGCTGTCATTTCCAGTCAGCTGTCCTGTCAGCAGAGGTTGCGGAGGTACCTCACCAACGGCCTACCCAAAAGTTCAGCAAACAGTTATGATGAATCACCAAACGGTTTTAAATTAGTTGAGTTAGTTATGCTAATAATATCATGGACACGTCCTTGTCAGTTATGACAGGATCCTTTGTATTTTGACTTATAAATACTTCCTTTTTCAATGTATTGAGGGTTGTTGTTAATTTGCACACCCGGTTGTTATCGAGCTGTAACATTTTTGACATGATCCACCATTAATAAAGAAGAGGTTTTTCACAAGATTCCTGCGCATGTTTCACTGGTGATGTGATTTTCTTAGTTATATGTTTTCTTGCTCTGTAATCATCTTGTCTTTCTATAACTAGTCTATAAGAATAGCGTTATGTTGCAGGATTTATCACTGATACCCTGCCTCTGGTTCTGTAGATTTTATTGTTCATCTTCTAAATATCTTCAGTTAAGAGATTCTTAAGTGCTTGTTAATTTGAGTATTTTTCTTATCTTTTCCTCTGTTCATTGCTTAAATTATTAAAGATCCAGTGAGGGGTGTTATCTCGCCTTGTGAAAGATTTCTTCAGCGTTTCTGGTTGCATCTCAGATTTTATTAAGTACAGACCCCATAGCCCAATGGATGTGTGATTTGTCTCAACCAACTTTAAAAATCCTTTACTACAAAACAAAACACGTGCCTCTAACTAGCCTAATATCTAAATTCAAACAAAGCTAAATTATATGGAGAGATCCCTCTCTGAAGATGGAAGGGCTAGATCCCAGCTTTAAAAGCGGTTGGTTAAGGTTACCTTTATGCTTTTCCTCTTTTCAACCTCTAGGAAATTTACAGAGTGATAACACCAACTTTGCTGAAATAATCAAAATGATTACAGATATGTTAAAGAAGGACAATGAAGTAAAATGGACTGCAGAAGCCAAAGTGTCTTTCGAGCATGTCAAGAAAGCTATAGGGGAAGCACCAGTGCTAGCAAGTCCAGAGTATACAAAGGAATTCTTAATCTTCTCATTCGCTTCTGAACATACTGTTGCAACAATACTCCTTCAAAAGAACGAAGAAGGATTCGAACAACCAATAGCGTTCTTCAACAATAGCCTGAGGGATGAAAAATTAAGATACAATATACTTGAAAAACAAGCTTATGCAATGGTGAAGGTTCTCAAAGATTTCAGAACATATGTCCTGCACTCCAAAATAGTCACCTATGTGCCAAGAAACGCTATTAAGGATATCTTGGTTCAACCAGACAATGATGGAAGAAGAGGGAGATGGTTGGCTAAAATTCAAGAGTTTGATCTAAAAGTGAAATCGACCAAGCTAGTCAAAGGTCAAGGTCTAGCAAGGCTATTAGCTAAATCAAATTTCAGAGTGCTCGGAATAAATAACCTCAAATCACATGATTCTCTCCTAGATATAGAGGAAATTGACGATCATGCACCTATGATTTAGATTGAAGATAATTTTTCTTCCTCTACCTGGTACCGCGATATTGTTACATACCTCCTTACTCTTCGATTCTCAAATAACATGACTCCTTCAAAAGAAAAGACTTTAAAACTACACACAATTAAGTGTTGCATTGTTGATGGCAAGCTGTTATGGAAAGATCCTCTAGGTTTCTTGTTGTGTTTCTTGACAAAAGATGAAACAGAAGAAGTCATTGACGAATTCCATGAAGGAGTATGCGGGGGGCATCATTCCTTGAGAGAGACAACTTACAATATTTTAAGAGATGGATATTATTGGACAAAGTTATTTACTGATATGAATGCAAGGGTCAGAGCCTGTAATTCGTGCCAAGTGTTTGCTGGTAAGCATAAGCTCACTACCCTACCTTTAATCCCAGTGAAAGCTAAAGCTCCTTTCCAACAATGGGTGTTACACATTATTTTTATCACCTCAGTGATCAACTGGAAACATGTGTTCATGTTCCCTGAAAATATTAAGAGAAGACTTTCTCCATGAGAAAAGTGATTTTCTTTCCTCTTTCAAAAACCATATCAAGGGAGGTCGTCGCACCCTCCTATATGCATGGGGTGCGACGATGCCTGATCATCACACTCCGCCCTAAACCTGGACTGTGATGTCATCGCATGCTGCTTGTGCATAGGGTGTGACGATGCTTAAAGCAGAGGAAAAGTCAAATTTCATGAATGTTCTAGAAGGGAATCTTCTCGAAGATGAGGTGGCCTCCGATTGGTTTGGATCTTACTCGCTTTTATGATTTAGTGGGATCATCCTAATCTCCTCATCCATATCTCTTTCACACTATATAAAGATGGATCTCTCATGGAAAAGGCTAAGGTTGAATAGGATAAGATTTGTATGGAGAGTTCTACTTCATGTTATGCTTGAGAGATTTGCTTTAGTTCTTCATGTCAGATTGTGGATCTTCTTCATTCAAGGCATTGGAGAAAAGGTGTGTGTGTTGAAGCAAAGAGCCATTGAAAGGGGACCTTGCAACATCAAGGCATGGGTTGTATTCTCCACTTTTTATTTCATTTAATACAACAATACATTTCTTTTAATACAACAATACATTTCTTCCCTATAAAAGCATCTCGTCTTTTATTGTATAATTCCTTGATCATATACATAGACTTCATTAGAATATATATATATTTTTTTCCCCTCTTTGTTGGTTTGTGATTCTTAGACATGATTACTATTATGCAAACTCAAGGAAAGAACCACAAGTGTAATATCCCTCGGCCGAACCCAAATGCAAATGTAATCCAAGTATATTTAAGCTAGTGAGCTGTTTAGACATCATTTTGTAATACACCTTTCATGGCATGGTGCGCGCATATACTGCGCAGTAAAGTGATGTAGTGTGCACATTTTTGGATACCACGCACAATAAATAAAGAGCGCGCAACCTTGAGGTCAGCGGACACCGCGCGTAGTAACTAAAGTGCGCACAATATTAAGGTCAACAAACCTTTATGTATATGATATGCATTATAGGTTGGTGAGCCAGTATTACAAGCTGGAATGATTATGTTTTGGAATTAGGCCAGAGCACCTAGATGTTAAAGGCTAGTGCGCCTATTTTGTATATGTCTCATGATTAATATAAAATACATTGCTGCGCGCAGACCGACCACGATAAAAGAGAAGGGGGACTAGATTCCACCAAATAGGGATAGGGAGGGCCTAAAGTTAAGAATAGGGCTAAACTAGAGAGCTTAAAGCCAAAAATAAATATTATATTAATATTTCTTAAAAACATAAAGTACGGATAATTAATTTATCCTAAGTCCTAAAGTAGGGGACAAGTGTATCAGAGTAGTTTCCAACATGACAAGTGTCAAGTTGGAGACATGCATACTTATTTCCGAGACTTAGTTCCTTTGGGGGGATCGACCATTGTGGGGGGGAAGAGAGGGTTGGAAGAATTGCTGAGAATCTTACCATTTTTCCTTCGACCAGAGAACTAATATCGGTGATACATTCCGTCAGTCCTTGAGATATCCTCATATCTTCCTACCACCGTACCCAGACCATATCGATAACCATTCCTGTTGGTGTACCTTTTAGCTTGGGAGCGGGATTGAAGAGGCGGGTTGTCAGGCCCGTGAGAAATTCTCTGAGTGAGAGAATTGCTGGGGATCGATTTCCTAAAGGTGCTAAAATGCGGCTACAACACTCCGAGACTTCCATTCTAGCCTGTTGCTGAAGCCCTGGAAGGGAAGTGGGGAAGCCGAAGGACTGTTGAGAAGAGAAGGGGCACACTTACTTGGGTGGGACATGCATGTGGGGAAGGAGAGGCTATAGGCTGTGGTTGAGTGAACACATGAGAGGGAGTCCTTTCGGTTGACCGTGTACCTTTAGTTTGGTTAGGAATCCATTACCCGGGTGGAGTCTAGTCCCAACTCGGGGGTGAATCACTGTTGAGAGTGATGAACAATGTAGTCTAAGGCTGGGAGGTTCATGGACGGTCTGGACGCAGTTGGTGACATTCCTACTAAGATAAGTACTGGTTATGTGATGAATTTACATGCTTCATTTTCATTTATGTGTTATTTTATGGGTTTTATTGCATGTGTGATCATAACTGTCCATATGTTTAAGGGTATACCCCTGTGTACGCTGCATGTTTGTGTTTACTGTTAATTCATCCCGAAAATCATAAATTTACAGAATGTAACTATTTTTTTATGCTTTATATGTGAAGCTTCTGCTAGAGCATTGTATGTATATGTTTAATTGCATGCAGTTCAATATGTATGTATTCTTGTGTGTATATATATATATGTATTTCTAGAGAAAAAGTTATGTGACATAGCTCAATTGAATACTGGGATGTTACAATATGTGGTCAGAACAAAGTTAAGTGTTTGAGTAGTGACATTCCCCGACCTGTTGGTGGCCGGGGGTATGTTACAGTATGGTATCGGAGCGTCAGTTTTTGACACTGAGCCTGAATGGGCCAAACAAGTCGAATGGAGATGAGATTAGAGTATGGTATCGATTACAATATGGTATACAATATATTTGCATTCATGAAAAATTGAGCCACCGTGCTGAAGAATAGTATGTAGGGATGCGCACGCTAAATTTAGCATTGCGCGGAGTGCATACACATAGTAAGGGTGCACATGGTGTGCACAGTATGGTAAGGCACAATGAAGTTTGGTTGGTGCACACACGGTATGAGTATGAGTTGTATTGCTACATTGAAGGCAAGGGTGCACATAGGTGGTTGTGCGCGGTAGCGACAGAGTATTCGATGGGGCATATAGATTATTATACACGGTAAGGAATATTGAACTTTAGCACGGTGCAATTCATAGAGCGAAATGCATATGGAATATCTGAGTGTGATACAGAAACAATGCGCAGTGGATATTGGCGCGCAACGCAGAAGTAGTGCGCGCAAGTTATTGGTGCGAAAAAGAGGAAATGTATAACAGATACAGGTGCATAAAAGCATGATTTACATTATAAAGTCGCTTTGCACGATAAATAAAGGTACACAGGTTGAATTTTATGCGCGCAAAAATCGTCTGAAAGGCTAATTAAGATGACGAGCCTGAGTTTAATATAAAATTTACATAGTATTCAAAGAAAGAGGAATACACAACTGCATTGAAGTATTATTTAAATTGAGTCAAGCGAGTGAGATGAATTCTGAGTTTTATTCAGACAATTGAAAGTGAAATATAAGTTACAAGAAGACACATAATATTAAAGGAAACAAGATTCATATCACCATCAGTTAGAATCTTGTCATAAGCAATAAAAAATCCGCTTCTGTTCTTATATATTCATTTAAAATCCAAAATTTCAAAAGGGGATGATTCAAAATAGAAGTTGCCCTATTTAAAGAAACCGTACAAGAACAGGTCTATCATCTCCGGAGTTCCTTACCTCTGCTACCATCTATCCAAAAATCGCTGAAATATACTCAATTTTATTTGAGGTCTCATTTTAGCTTAGCTAACTCCTCTTTTAAAGAATCTAACCAGACCGGTTGATTCTCTCCAACACTTTCAACCGCTTCAATGACGGGTTCTTTCTTTTGTTGCTTGCTTCGTTTCTTCTTAGCAGCTGGTCTGTTGATAACTAGATCTCTCTTGATTGGATTTAGCCCTGATTTCCAATCTTGAATCAGTAACAGGTACCGTGTGAAATTTAGTCGCTAGTATCAACACAACTACCTTTTCCTTTGTACTCACAGGAAAATTTAGCATGTTGCCTGAATAACCAGTCTCATTGGATTTAACTAGGTCCATATACCTCAGTTGTGTGGGCACCGAAATATTTTTGCAGAGATGAGAAGTTTGAACCAGTTTGGAGACTGCTCGCTGATGGATAAGATGATGCTTCCATACCCGATAATTGGTAATTATAGAGCCTCAATCATGAATCATTGACAGACTTACGCACAAGTACGATGGGTTTCCATTCTTGACTAATCCATTTCAAATGATTAAACTTTTGAGTTCGTTACATGGCAACATTCACCTAACTTCAAACGGCTATGATGTACCGAGCGAATGAGACTGAGTGATCTGACTAGCCGTCACCCTTCCCACGAATGGTGGATTTGACATATTGAAGCACGTGACATCAGAACTTATGCAAAAGTGGTTTCGAAAAACTGTATTTCGCCCAATGTATCTCTGCCCGATGATGTAGTTCTTACTAAGTTATCAAAACTTGGGTCTTGTCTAAGAATTGTCATGGTGGTGACACCAAGAAATCAGAAAAGATAATTCTGATATATTTGTTGAGCCGAAATAGTTCATATTTCTCATGGATTGTTGATTTAGTTAACTTAATAAGTTTTAATGGCTGCACATTTTGCAGAATTAACAACAAATAGATCAGATCATATCAGTACCAAATCCATAGGAATGGAAGAGACACGGGGAAATTACAGTCAACAAGATGAGAGCAGAGGGATGAATGTCCATTTGGACATTGAAGGAACAAACTCCAATGGACATGGAGAGGAAAGGGATGAAAACATGAATATGGTAGAGACCATTAAAAATTTGCAAAAGGATGTCCAAAGCCATAAAGATGATAATTAAAGGCTTATGAGAGCCAAAGAGCAGCAGGATGACTTCAACATGAATTTATTGCAAATTTTGAACATAATAGAAAAGAAATTGGAAAAAGAAAGTGACTCAAGAAAATCTGGAAGTCACAAACCTTTGGATGAGAAAAATAAGTCAAGAAGTTTTAGCAGACACCACCATCACTCCCCGAAGCATTCCAATAAAAGAGCAGGTAGAAGCACAAGCCCATCCCCTGTCAGACAACATAATAGGTCTGGGGTGGATGAGCTATGAGGATAAATGAACAAAATTAAACCTCCTACATTTGATGGTGAGCACAAGAAGGATGAAGATGCAGAAGCATGGTTGCTGGGCATGAGAAAGTATTTTCAATTAAAAAATTATTCTTCTCATGCAGAGGGTAGAATTTCCATCTATCAACTCAAAGGAAAGGCATCCATGTGGTGGGATCATCTTGTGCAGGTACAACACATTAAAGAGAAGAGCGCTACTTGGAGGGAATTTAAGAATTATTTTGATATGAAATACTCGACTAAGAGATATTATGACAAGAAAATGAAAGAGTTATTTGAAATCAAGCTCGGAAGCATAACCATATATGAATATGAAAGAATATTCCTAGAATTGTTGAAGTACGTCTCTTTCATCAAGGGTGAGACAGTTAAAATTCAAAGGTATTTGAGTGGATTGCCAACGTTCATCAGTGACAAAATACAATATGATGATCCCAAGACATTGGAAGAGACCGTAAGGTGAGTTGTAATGTCCCCCACCTCTTAAAGAGGTGATGAGGAGACTCAATGGCCTGGGCACCCCCACTAGGTCATAGTCTCACACTGAGGGGGGAGAGTCAAGAAGTTAAAAGTTATATTTTTAAGTTGACTTAAGAAAGGAAAAGGATAAAGGAGTAAAAGATAACTCAACAGAAGTATAGAAGATTAACCCTAGGAGTTAACCTAACTCAATAGAGAATTAGAAGGAAAAGTATAAGTAAGAGGCTGGGGTGCACCTATTACTCATTCTGGTTTTGGATTAGCATTTTCTATTGCTCTTGAGCATTCAATTTGGGGTTTTTTCTGTACAAACCCTTGTGAGCAACTCAGTGGTGAAATATCCACTCACCTTGTTCCGCAGCTTGGTCCCGGGGATGAAAGACTCCTCCACACCATTCTAGTCTTAGCCCATCTCCATCTAGCGCTTCATAAGGTAGCAGGCCATATTGTTCTTGTGTTTCCAGCAAGGGTGCACCATCATCTAGAGGGAGGTTCGATCCAACTTATCCTGAGGGCCTGGGGCCATTTCGACAGTTGGGTTTTGTTTGTAGGGGAAAGACCATCAATTTGAGGGATTTTCTGGAGAGTTATCATCATTCTATATTTGTCTGCAGATTGTGACATCTTGGAGCCATAGGGGACGTCCTGTGATTCAATAAAACTCAGATCTAGGGAGATCTTCTTGAGATCTGAGTCTGAAACTTCTCCCACAGGATTCTCATAGCCCGATCTATATTCTTGGAGAGTTTTAGAGCATTTGGAGGCCTCCTTCATCAGGGCCAAACCAGCTAGGGTTTCATTCATCCAGTGGGGCACACCATTCAGTGGAGGAATTCAGATCTACAAGGTTTGAGAGTGGATTTGGGAATTTGGACATCTGGGTTGTCCTTACAGTTGCCCGATCTATCATTTGGCATATTTCTCAGGATGATTGGACACTTTTGGTAGCAGGGCCAAATTATTGAGGGCTTCAACATTCTAGCAAGACGTGGCACTTTCCAGCTTGGAGGTTGAGCATTAGTATGGCTCAGATCTACTTGATTCGGTCTTCATTGTATATCCAGCCTTTGGAGGCTTATTTTGTATTGTCAGGAGAATTTTGTATCAGCTCATATCTATTGCTTGTACGACCATCTGAGGTTTATGCCAGATCGTCCATCTATTGTATTGATCTTACATTGCTCATAATAAAAAGGTCAGATCTTTGCTTGTGCTTCTACATCTTGAATATATTGTGATCTTCATGTGTTGATGAATCTTGTATGCACTTAATAACTCAATAAATACCTTCACATCAATAGATCAGTAGTAGTTAGTGATTCCAAGAAAAGATTTGGCTTGGGATCATTACAGTGGTATCAAAGCCTTGATCCTCCAAACCTGTGGAGAGATCGGTGCATGTAGAGGTACAGGGGAATTGTTATGGGTCGGAGGAAGAAAAATAACAGTGAAACAGAGGCAAAAATGGAAGGGTTAGGAGACGACCATGAGCCTCAAGGCTTGGCTCTCTTAGTAGCCGAATTTGGTAAGTTCCAGCAAAACATGAACCGCACAGAAAGTAGATTGGTCCAACAATTGGATGAGTATCAGGAAACCAACAGAAGGGGACAGACCGAAATCTCTGAAACCTTGAAGAAAGTTGATGAGAATCTACAGAAAATGAACGAGAACCAAACTAGGATAACTGACCTTCTGATGCAAGTAACCAATCGAGGCAAAGATCCTGATACATATGGGAATAAGAAGGCTGGAGGGTCTGGTGGAACCCATGAGGAAGTCAGATATAACCCAAAGAAAGCACTGGGATCCGAAGGAAGTCTTGGAGGTGGCACGTTCCATGGGCATATGGGTAGCAGGACCAATCATAGGCCGTACGTGCCAGTGTTCACAGATGAACCACTAGGCCGACACTCAGGTAGCAGAGCTAACCCCAGACCATACATGCCCACATTCACAGATGAGCAAGGGTAGCATGAACAGGTTGAAGATTTTGTGGAACAATTAGCCAGGAGTACCAGGGAATACTACAGCTTGGATATGAAAGTTCAAAGACATATGTCCCTAGACCAGTATTGTCAACTCAGGTTCAGAAACCAGCCTAGGACGAACCACAGGGGAAACCTTGAGTTTGAGCGAAGGGCAGGGAAGATAGATATTCCATACTTTGATGGTACGGCTAATATGACAACACAAGCATGGGTGCAGAAGCTGGATACTTACCTGCAACTTAACCCCATGAGAGAGATGGAGGCCATCAAGTTTGCCACTATGTACTTGGATGGCAAGGTCCACGACTGGTGGTACCATGGGCTCACCACACTCGGCCACAACCAGATTGTATCCTATACAAAATTCACTCAGAGGCTCATTGATAGATTTTATCTAGGAGATCCTGAGTTTCATTTCCGGGAGCTCACCCAACTCAAGCAAATGGGTACGACTGAGGCATACATTGATGAGTTCCATAGGTTGGCAGTGATGGTGCAAGATATGTCCCCAACCAGGCTCATGATGCTCTTTACAGAAGGATTGATGGAACCCTTGAAGGGTTGGGTTAAGGCCTTCAAGCCTACCAGCCTACAGGAAGCCATTTGAAAGATGAGGGATCTGGGTCCAGCTGCTAAACCAAAATTCATACTCAGACCACCTCTTAACAATGGTGGAAGAGATAAAAGGCCTCCAATAAACCAGGAAGGATGTGACCCTAAGGGTTATGATAGGGGCCGTGGAAGAATAGATGACAACACCAGGAGGGAACTGAGAAGGAAGCAACTCTGCTTCACATGAAAGGAGCCATGGAATCCCTCACACAAGTGCATGGGACGAGGACAAGTACATTACATTGAGGTCACTTTAGATGATGAAGGACACTTTCCAGCTTGGAGGTTGAGCATTAGTACAACTCAGATCTACTTGATTCAGTCTTCATTGTATATCCAACCTTTGGAGGCTTGTTTTGTATTGTCTGGAGCATTTTGTAGTAGCTCATATCTATTGCTTGTACGACCATCTAAGGTTTATGCCAGATCGACCATCTATTGTATTGATCTTACATTGCTCATAATAAAAATGTCAGATCTTTGCTTGTGCTTCTACATCTTGAATATATTGTGATCTTCATGTGTTGATGAATCTTGTATGCACTTAATAACTCAATAAATACCTGCACATCAATAGATCAGTAGTAGTTAGTGATTCCAAGAAAATATTTGGCTTGGGATCATTACATGAGATAAATTTCTATATGATCAGCAGAAAGCAAGGCCAACTTTCCAAAAAGCTTGGGAAGACAAAAAGAAGTTGAAGGTGGATTAGAGGAAGAAATGATTTAAACCACCATTCTTCAGAAATAGTCCACAGGGATCACAAACTCCTAAAGAGTCCAAAACGATAGAGGTAGAAGGCCAAAGGCCAAAGCAACCACCTATTCAATGTTGGGGTTGTAAAGGAGATCATAGATTCAAAGATTGTTCTCACAGAGGTGAAAAAGGAATGACTGTTTATAATGTACAACAAGATGAAACAATGGAGGACATGGGCAGAAATGTGCCAAGGATCTATGAAGCCCTGGATAACAAGCAAGCAAAATATCAGTTACACATGATAGAAGTGGAAGGTATGATTAGCAACCAAACCATTGCTATTTTAATTGATTCAGGAGCTAGTCATAGCTATATAGATCCTAAGATGGCAGAAAGTTTACAATTGCCAAGAAGCAATCATGGAAAATCTTGGCTGGTACAACTGGCTACAAGAACCAAAAGAAAGGTTATTGAGATGGTTAAGTCATGTCTTATGGACATGAACGGACTGAACACCAATGTAGATTTGAACATCTTACCTTTAGGTTTCTATGTCTGTTTAATTGGGATGGATTGGTTGGACCCACATCATGCTCTATTGGATTTTCATAACAAAGCATTCACTTGCTTGGATGTAGAAGGGAACCAAAAGAAAGTGTAGGGAATTCCTAGGGCAGTAACCGTTAGAGAAATTTCAGCATTGCAGCTGAAGAAATGTTATAGAAGAGGATGTCAAATATTTGCAGCTCATATGAAGGAGACACCTAAAGACAAGGTGAAAAATTTGGAGGATTATGCAATCCTTAAAGATTTTGAAGATGTATTCAAGGAAGTACCAGGACTACCCCCAAAGAGAGACATTGATTTTTCTATAAATCTGACACCAGGAGCAGCTCCCGTGTCAAAGACTCCTTACATAATGAGTACACCAGAATTGAAAGAGTTGCAAATGCAGCTTGAAGAACTTCTAAAAAAGGGGTATATACACGCAAGTGTATCACCTTGGGGTGCCCCAGTCTTGTTTGTGAAAAAGAAAGATGGAACGTTAAGGTTGTGCATTGATTTCAGACAGTTGAATAAAGTGATTGTAAAGAACAAGTATCCTTTGCCAAGGTTCGATGATCTTTTTGATCAATTGAAGGATGCAAAGATATTTTCAAAGATAGATATCAGATCGGGATACCATCAAGTAAGAATTAAGGAGGAAGATATCAACAAGACCGCCTTCAAGACAAGGTAAGGTCATTATGAGTTCACAGTGGTTCTATTTGGGTTGTCAAATGCACCAACTGTTTTCACGTGCTTAATGAATGGTGTTTTCTGAGAATATTTATACAAGTTTGTCATTGTCTTTTTGGATGACATTCTTATATACTCTAAGTTATAGGAAGAGCATGGACATCATTTGAGGAGGGTGTTGCAAGTATTAAGGGAGCATCAAATGTATGCCAAATTGAGCAAGTGCTCATTTTATTAGAAAAAAATTCATTATTTGGGGCATATCATCTCAAAGGATGAGATAGCAGTGGATCTTGAGAAGATAGAAGCCATTAGAGAATGGTCAGCACCAAAGAATGTGACATAGGTTAGATCATTCATGGGCCTTGCAGGATAATACTGGAGATTCATTGGAGGATTCTCAAAGATAGCACACCCAATCACTTCCTTGAAAAGAAAGGGTATGAAGTTTCAGTGGATGTCAGACTATGAAAGGAGTATCCAAGATTTGAAACAATTATTGACAAGAGCTCCAATACTAAGGATTGCAGACCCAAATGAAGATTTCATTGTGTGCACATATGCATTTAATGAAGGACTTGGTGGAGTCCTCAGTCAAAATGGATTTGTGATATGTTATGAATCAAGGAAGTTGAAGGAGCATGAAATAAACTATGCCACTCATGATTTGGAGTTGGCAGCTATAGTACATACTCCGAAGAAATAGAGACACAACCTCATGGGGAAAAGGTTTGAGCTAAGAATAAAAAACAATGGTTTAAAATATTTATTTGATCAGCCAAATCTAAATGCTAGGCAAAGCAGATGGTTAGAATTTCTAAGCGAATATGAATTTGATATAAAGCATATCAAGGGGAAAGAAAACAAAGTGGCTGATGCACTCAGCAGGAGGGTGCATGAACTACGTGCTACAACTTTTAGCATGTACTAGACTGATGTTAAGAGAAAAATTATGGAGACTGCAAATACAGACCTGCAATACAAAGAATTGATAGAAAAATTACAGCAAGGTAAGACACCACAGAAGATGGATATTTATAGGTTGGGAGTAGATGGAATACTGCTGCACAAGAACATAATTTTTGTACCAAATGTCCAGGACTTGAAACATATAATTTTGCATGAGATGCATAATGTTCCTTATGCAGGGCACCCTAGATATAAGAAAACCGTAACAACGGTCAAGAGCCAATGCTTTTGGCCAGGTATGAAGAGAGATATAGCAGAATACATCACAAGATGTATGGAATGCGAGAAAGTTAAAGCATAACATATGCACCCAACATGATTGCTGCAACCTTTGCCCATTCCTGAATGGAAGTGGGAAGTGGTGACAATGGATTTTATTGCGGGATTGCCCAAAATAGGCAAGCTACATGATTCAATTATGGTGGTGGTGGACAAGCTTACAAAAGCTTCCCATTTTATTCCAGTAAAAACTACTCACAAGGAAACAAATGTCGCAGATATTTTCATGAAGGAAGTGGCACGATTGCACGAATTTCCTAAAACGGTTGTGTGTGACAGAGACCCGAAATTCACCTCGAATTTCTAGAAAGGATTGTTCAAATGATTCAGAATGAATCTTAACTTTAGTACAACTTACCATCCCGAGTCTGATGGACAGACATAGAGGGTGAATAGAGTGATAGAAGATATGTTGAGAATGTATGTGATGGATAAACAATCAAAATGGGAAGACTACCTACATTTAGTAGAATTTGCTTACAACAGTGGGTATCAGGCATCATTGAATATGAGCCCATTTGAAGCACTTTATGACAGAAGGTGCAATACTCCAGTAAGCTGGGATAACCCAGCTGATAGAACAGTAGTCGAGCCAGAGTTGCTCAAGGAGATGGAGGACCAAATGTTAAAAATTAAGCAGAATTTGAAAGCTGCCCAAGACAGACAGAAAATTTATGCTGATAAAAACAAAATCCACAGAGAATTCAAAGTGGGTGATCATGTTTTCCTGAAAGTGAAAGCTAACAAGAGTTCCCTGAAGCTGGGAAGCTGTGCCAAGTTGGCAACCAGATTTTGTGGACCATTTGAAATCCTAGAGAGGATTGGTCCAGTTGCTTATATGATTGCATTGCCTGCATTTATGTCTGTTCATAATGTATTCCATGTATCATTGCTAAAGAAATACATACTTGATGCTAATCATGTTATTGATTGGAATGTTATTCAGGTGGAGCAAGAAGGCGCTTTCCAAGTGCATCCGGTGCACATTTTGGACCGGAAAATCAAACAACTCTGGAATCGAGCCATAGGGATTGTAAAGGTCCAATGGACCTGGTACGGACCTGAAGACGCTACTCGGGAGCATGAGGATGCAATGCAGGCAAAATACCCGCATCTTTTTGAAAAAAAATAAAAAAATTGAAAATTTTGTTGTATATGGATACATGATGCACCGAGGACAATGCATAAATAAGGGGAGGGGATTGTAATATCCATCGGCCGAACCCAAATGCAAATGTAATCCAAGTATATTTAAGATAGTGAGCTGTTTAGACATCATTTTGTAATACACCTTTCATGGCATGGTGCGCGCATATACTGTGATGTAAAGTGATGTAGTGTGCACATTTCTGGATACTAAAGAGTGCGCAACCTTGAGGTCAGAGGATACCGCACGCAATAACTAAAGTGCACACGATATTAAGGTCAATAAACCTTTATGTATATGATATGCATTATAGGCTGGTGAGCCAATATTATAAGCCAGAATGCTCATGTTTTGGAATTAGGCCAGAGTGCCTAGATGTTAAAGGCCAGTGCGCTTATTTTGTATATGCCTCATGATTAATATAAAATACATCGCTACACGCAGATCGACCATGAAAAAATAGAAGGGGGAATAGATTCCATCAAATAGGGATAGGGAGGGCCTAAAGTTAAGAACAGGGCTAAGCTAGAGAGCTTAAAGCCGAAAAGAAATATTATATTAATATTTCTTAAAAACATAAAGTACGTATAATTATTTTATCCTAAGTCCTAAAGTAGGGGACAAGTGTATCAGAGTAGCTTCCAACATGACAAGTGTCAAGTTGGAGACATGCATACTTATTGTCGAGACTTAGTTCCTTTGGGGGGATCGACCATTGTGGGGGGGAAGAGAGGGTTGGAAGAATTGCTAAGAATCTTACCATTTTTTCTAAGAATCTTACCATTTTTCCTTCGACCAGAGAACCTGTTAAGGTCCTAACCTGCACATAGGTAGATCAATGTATTCGGATGTAATAAAGGTCAATATTAATAAGTCCTTTCAATAAAATAGAATAAGGCGGATGTAAGAAGACCTAATAGAAGCTTCCGCTTCTAGAAGGATCTTCCTCTAGATGCTTCTCTTAATAGACATATTTAGTATAAATAAGGAGTGAGGGTATGTGAACCCTAGCTTGGAGATTATTGTAACAGAGCGCTGCTCGACTGGAGGTTTCCCCCTCGAAGAGGCTTGTGAACATTGCTTTCTGAATCAAAGTGCTTTTCTATTGCTATTTCGTATATCATTTCTGTGTATTGTGAAGATTATGCTGGATATTTTACTGTTATTCTGCCATTTCTAGCATTTTATTTCTGTTCTGCATATTTTATATATCTGGTATCTTGCAAGTGGTATCAAAGCACTTT
>JASDQU010104913.1:157473-167556 GCA_032191745.1 Picea mariana | reverse complement strand
TACCCGAGATGCATCCCCATACAAGTTACGCTACCTACTCAGCTACAAACATCTAATGGGAAATCTAGTACCTGATTAAATTGTTGTTAGGGTACCAACGCATCACTTTGAGGTTTCTTAAAGGTCTTGATACTGATCGGAGGTAGAGATATCGGCACTGGACTCAACGGAATGGTTTATACTAGGTTCCTTAATTGAGTGCTTCTCAATAATTCCCTATTTTCATCCAATTAGGCCAAGGAAAATTAGGTGACAAAAAATTCTAGGTAGGTTAGGAATTTGAATACAAATACTGGTAGGGGTCCCATTTCTTTTGGTTGGTGAGGACTGAGAGAAATGGTGGCTTGTTGTAGCTACAACACCAATATTAATGATTTTTTTATTGTGCATTAGATGTAGAATGTGTAGAACAATGCATGTGTGGGTAGCTACTAGATTGTGCACTAGACGTAGATTGTATGTAAAGGGTAGATACTATGTTTATATTAAAGTTCACATTGGAATTTGGTTCCTAGTGTTCCATTCTAACCATCAAACAAGGTGACTTTGACATTTAGTTGATGAAGACATCAGTGGGTTCTCAACATGGATGAAAATATTTATGATAATTATTATTGGTATACCATTTTAATTTATTTTTAGCACCTCCTTTACTAAATTAAATTAGTCGGTAAATATGGAGCTTGGTTTGGCACCAAACTAGTATAAGTTTCATACTTTGAATTGATTTTTTTATTAAGGTATGATTTCCTTTGGTAAGGAGTAGCTCATCTACTCCCTAGTATTGCTAAACTCTAGTAGCCTAATGGCATGGCCTCCCCAATAGACACTCAAGTTCTGGTTCAGGGGGAACATTGAAGGCTAAAATTTGTAAACTAACTCATCTAAAAGAGTTTGGTGCAACTATGAATATTCCCATCAAATAGATCTTTCTTCGGTTCGCCATCTTAATCATAAATGAGAAGTTCCTTAACTTTTTCTTGCCCACTTCATCATAGTCTCGGTTAGTACTATTTCAACTCTTGGTCTTCAATCCACAATGGAATTTTACTAGATCCCAAACAACATGAGTAGTTGGAATATGGGTATTCCTTACGCCAACATAGGGAGCATAATTTTCCATCTTATGTAAGATAGGCCTCCAATTTGAGAGCCATCTTTTGTTTTAGAATGGAATCCAATTTTATCTCTTACATAGGATGGGCTAGTGCTCCTAACTCGTTCCTCTTCCATTAAAGTACAATGTCTAACTTTTTGTGCTCAACCTTACTTTCTCTTCCTCTAACTTTGCTACTTTTGGAATGGGCATTTTTAGAATATGGACTCTAGCCTCTCAAATTCATCTTCATCTTTGATTATTCCCTCTTTTTGCACTCAAGTTGAAGATACCATTTCTTAGTTTCTTCTTCAAAGCTATCCTCCATATGACTGCTTTTTCTTTTGAACTTAGATGTGCTTACTAATCAATTTGGTAGTCATGTAAATTGGGGCCTTAGGATCAATACCCTTGATGTTGATCCCATGATGAAGAGTTAATCCTTTCCTTGTCCTTGGTGTCCCCATTTATAAGTGGGTGATCAAGTGTAGTGTAGCCTTTGAATTTAAAAAGAACATGGCATTTAATGCTACTTGCCCTACTCACATGTCACATATTATTATGTGCTATCTCTCATCCCATGTGTATACTTCAAACCTAGGTTTGGAGAGTCACCACACTAGTGGTATGGAATGCATAAACCATAGTAAATTCCACAATTTTTCCCTCCCTCTTTCTTTTACATACTGGTAGATGATGAAATGGCAAACATATAGAGTATTGTTTCCCCAAATTACAAATATGCAATCGTCACCTTTGGTGATAAAGAATTCATGCGAAATTTGATACTCAACGCCTGAAAATATGGGTTCTGTCAGCAGGGCGTAATAAATAATGATACAAGAAGACGTGAGGGCGTCCCGTTACGGATATCTCACGTCCGGTTACATGGAAAAATTTGGGAAAATTTGCTACAGAATTAATGCGAAGGCAGTTTGATCCTCGTGGCCTGGAAAATGGGTTCAGTAAACAGTGTGTAACAAATAATGATACAAAACGTGAGAGCGTCCTCTCACGTCCCGTTACCGTTACAATGTTGATCAACGAAAATCCATGTCTCCGTAACAGACAAACAAGAAATCGTAAGGTAGTGAGTTATTAAGTTTTCTGGTCAAACTGGTACTGAGTTATTAATTTTTCTGGTGAGACAGTGAAATATAGTGAGTTATTAATTTTTCTCTCCAGACAGTTAGTGAGTAATTATTTTTTCTGGTGAAACAGGTAGCGAGATATTAATTTTTCTCTTTAGATATTTAGTGAGTTATTAGTGCTTACCCAAGAAGGGAATATTTTAAGTTAATTTTGGACTTTTAGTACTCTATTGTTAAAATTTTCTAATATTTATATATTAAATCTAATATTTTGAAAAATATAAATTAATTTTTTAATATTTAATATTTTTTTATCTATTTTTTTATGTTGGTTATACATGGCCGTGTTATCCAACTCATGAAACTTCATTTTCACGGCACTTGCCAATTGAGCTGCCCCCCAAGAGCTTTATTTATCTATTTTATGATGAATAGAGATTTTCTAATATTTGTATATTAAATTTAATATTTTGAAAAATATAAATTAATTTTTTAATATTTAATAATTTTTTATTTATTTTATGATGAAAATGAAAAAGGTTTTTCCTTTGGAAACTTATTGTTTGAAGATTCGGTGCCTCCGGATCACGTGCGTCACTATAGGTTCCAAAATCGTAGAGAATCCGTGAATATAGTTTGAATCTTCCCATACATGTTTGTGGAGAAAAATGGTCAAGAAAGAATAATGAGTTTTTTATTAGTCCCTGCCTAAGGTGTAGAGGGACTATAGCAATCGATAATTAGTTGACTTCATATTAATATGTCATTTGACTATAAATTTTCACATCATCTCTATTGTTCAAACTATAAAACTAAAAAAATTATTTTTTATATAATAAAAAAAACCTTATATGTCATCATCTCATTGGAGAATAGATTCAAAGTCTTATTGCCAGCGTCACTATTTCCAATACTTTAATTCATGAAGATCTTGGATTAACATGCATATATTTTCTTATGCATTGCTCGAAGATGGATTAGTGCTAGAATCTTACTTAGCATTAGTTTGAATGTTTGTCTTAGCATTTTCTGCTAGCTAAATTTATCCTAAGTTCCATTAATTATAAATATTATTATGTTTGTTGTTGCGGTGTTCACCCGCTACAACTTCATTGTCCAGTTGTAGTTGGATGCAAGATCCCTTAGCGCACGCTATGGATGCTCCATCCAGCTGTAATTTGCATGCATGATCCGTCAAGCTATTAAAGAAAAAGGAGCAACCAAGAAATGGAAGCATGGAAGCATGTCCTCTACAACTGGAAGCCTTTTCTGCATCCCCCCCCTTCCTATCCTAGCTATTGACTAGTCAGCTCTACTTTCTCTTGCCGCTCTTGGCTCTCCAGTCGGCCGAGAATTTGGTGGCCTTGGCCGCAAGGCTATACTGAATGACTGATGTTAGGTGTGTAGATGTGAGTGTAGCTAGTTTAAGGTAGCAAGGCCCGCCTCCAGAAGCTAGGTCAAACCATATTAATAAAAGAATGGGGGGGTTTTCAGGTTGTTGATTCAAGTTCAATTGGGGGAAAGATCAGATCTGGAGGTGTAAGATGGCTACATCTACGATGATCTAGGATGTGGTACTGCATGATGTGTTACTATAGATCGAGTGGTTTGGTTCAAGCTTTGTCCCCCTCTCGTTGAATCCCAAAAATATATAGGTTTAGATATGCGAGGGATCTAAGATTGGACTTGTATCAAGTCTTTCCAATGCTATCTTTAGCCCCACTCATAAATACTCATGGCATGGTTTTTCAACAAGGCCCACCTCGAAGCTGAACAACCTGAATTCATGCAATTCCTCAGAAGAAGGGGGGCAACTACAAATGAGAAGATCTGAAAGAACCTCCCTCGGGTTATGGTTTGGGGTTGGATGAGCGAGAACAAGGAGAATGTGTTGTATACAGTGTGGGTGGAAACAACACAAGGCGAACTATTTTATTGTCTTAGTTCTTTATATGATGAATCGGATACCTCACATCGATCGAGGATCTAGGGGATAAATGTAGAAATCCTTAATATTTTCCTTTGATTTCCGAAAATAGAGGATTCTTTATGCATGATTTATTTTGCATTCACAAGCATTAGGGTTCTCATCCTAGGTTTTCGGGATCGGGTCAAATCGACAATAGGGTCAGATTGGCAGATCAAGCTTAGCTCAGACTCAGAGGACCCTTAGATGGACCAAAGCAACCAATTCTGAGATTATTCGGAAGTGATTTAGCAAATAGTCTTTCTTTATTAAGTAAGCGGTCCTCATCTCATGCGGAACAAGAACATCCATCCTATCTTGCTCAAAATTGCATTTCTCATCAAGACACATTGAACAAGGTTAGATATCTATATTGTATTGGGCATGAAATGTCCCATGCCCCCCCAGCAGATAGTTCCATTGCAAATGATTGCAGGTAGGGGTCATTGCCCGGATTGATCACTGGACAATCTGTCTTTCTTTATTTATTTCCACTTGCGTCATCTGCCATGAAGCAAATCGCTAAAAAGACAAGATCTGCTTGAGAGTCGGTCACCCCGATATTTCTTGTTGATTTAGGGAGGTTGGAGGAAATTATATAGATTAAATAACCATGAAATAGGTCTCAAATTTGGGCATACCACTTTCTTTTGAGGATTCAATATGTTGCACAGCGTCACATTAAATATATATCTATATCTGAGATTATGCCCCCGTTGACACTATGATATTGTTACCTGAAGCAACGACCCTGCTTCGACGTACCCTTGTTGCTTCTGCAGTGGAATTAGCTACTTCTTCCTCATTTCATCTGCTTGCTTCGTACCGAACGAATTATGAATGTGTCCATGATGGCTCTACTTCCACTCAATAGCAAGCAAGCAATGTCAATGGCGATGCAGTGCTTCTGACCCCAAATGTGAAAGTTATCTAAAATCTTTTCCAACCAAAGTTTGTGTATGTGCCTAACTTGAGGGAAAAAATAAATAAATTCTTCCCTTCCCTTCCACCCTACCCCAACCAAAGGATGTAGCATTATGATTTGTCTCTCCTTCATACCTAACCTCCCCCTGTCTGGTCTATCTAGCCAGCATGAGAAGAAGATTAAGTTATAAATCCATGGAACTCGCCAATCAATCTTATATGTTGGTAAAACGACTCAATCGATATGCTCGTATGGCGGTGTAACATGGATCAAGCACACTATCTCATAAGGTCACAACATTTCTCAATCTCACTCATCTGGTGGGAAATGGAATGGGTATGGTATCACTCACCTAATCGTTTACTACACATAGCCCCATCGCATGGTAGCACCTCATCGTGTCACATATTGAACCACCCCTCCTAGTAGATGTCTCCATTCGTCCATTTTGTTGGACCACCCCTTTCAAAAGACGTTGGTTCACCATCAAATCAATCAATCACTCGATGGGCTTGGCTTCATTCATATTGTGGAATTGGTGAGGCTGTTGATGAAGGTTGAACCAAAAATATTAGAAATGCAAGTTTCTCGTATTGTAGAGGGGCAGATTTTTCATGTTCAACCTGAGAATCAGCCTGCAAGCTCCTGACATATGTTGAATTTGTGCAAGAAACGAACCATGGAAAAGAAAAGCAAGACAAAGGTAAAGTGTTTAAGTCTCGGGGCGATATTTCTAAAGACTAGCCCTCTAACCTTATCATCTTTAAATTCTTCTCTCTCATTGTTGTGAATCTGCCTTTACTTTAATGTGGACGTCTTTACGCTGTCGCTGATAACATAAATTCGAAACCCTAGGACAAGTTGAGTTGGTTGGATTTAACCTGTTGATAAGCTCCAACAACAATATCCCATAACTGTATACATCGACTTTTGGAGAAGTCTTCACGCCAAGAAAAACTTTCTCTGATTTCCAAAATACCCAATGTTTGGCATAGAAAACAAGCTAGATAGAATTATCTGCATAGAAAACAAGCTAGAAAGAATTATCCGCATATAAAACAAGCAAGAAAATAGTGTATATGTTCAGAAAATAGTTTTTTGGGTTCAGATTTATCAAAAGAATTTTGAAGAAAGATGGAGAATTAAAAAAAAAAAAAAAAACTTTGAAGAACCAGGTGTGAAGTGCCTGCAAACCTCTATTGTAAATTCAGTGAAAAAAACAATAAAAAGGCTTTCATAGATGAGCAGAAAACGAAATTTTTTTAAGTTAATGATTATTTTCAGAAAACAAAATTAATTACAGAGATCCATGTATAAGAGACATGACCTATCTATATATGTGTGTGTTTTCTTACTTTACAAACCATGAAAAATTGGAGAGAATTTATGTTTACAAAATTAAAAAATGAAATGTATGTGATGATGCAATTTCTGAGTTAAAGCAAAATAAAGAAGTTGTATTCAATAACAATGCATCCATGAAGTTTACAAAACTTCTTGAGATTACCCTCCTTATAACCATGTTTTAGAGCTTCAAAAATCGATATGGACAGAAGCAGCAATGCATTGAAGAATTAAAAAAATAAATTATTGATTATTGTAATTTTTACTCTCACCTATAGATCCGAGGAAATACATAAAATAAAAGTAATATTTTCTACTCTATAGAAAACTGACAAATCAAAGAGAGGCCCTCACGAGTTCTGTGTACTCTGATTATTGCTTATAACCTGGGTCAAACAGAAGTCAGCAATATGGGGTTCCAAATAATTGTCCAAACTAAAATTCAATTATCAAAATATTAAAAGTACACACTAAAGTACACATTAAAATTCAATTATGAAAATAAAAGTGAGCCATATTTAAATTAAAATTCAATTATGAAAATATTAAAACAAAAACACAATTATATTAAATTTTATATTCTTATAAAATTAAGATAAATTTTATAATAATGAAATTATTAATAAATAAAAGTATTATAAAAAAATTATTCATTTTAATTTGAATAATTAAAATTATTTTTTTTAAAATACATATTTAAAATTAAAATAAATATCTCGATTTTATTAAAATATCTATGAAAACTAATGGTTATATAGAAGTTTGAGACCATAAAGCTTAAATTTAGTTAAATTTTATTAAAATATGTAAGCGAATGGTTATATGGAAGCTTGAGATAGTAATTCATAAGTTAAATTTAATGAAAATAAAGTAAAAATCACCATAATTAAAGTTAATGGTATCATGAACATTTCATTTTAACATGATCAACTCTTAATAATATAAAATAATATTTTTTTATTTTTATAACTAAATTACTTTTTAAGGCTTCTTTAAAATTTATAATATATGTATAATCTTGAGCCTGCCAACATGGGAATCTGCTTATCAATTTGTATATCGCGGAACAATATAAGCGCAATTTTGAGTCCACCATCCCGGGAACCCATGATCCAAAAAGTGGCTAAGTATGGAATGAGGACGTCAGCGATCGGACTCTTGATACAAAAGCATGACTATAAATGTGAACCCGTGAGTCCTCCAACCAGCGCACCTAGACATTTTCGGAAAAACGAATAATAATAAATACAAAAATATGAAATATAATAATAATAAACATATATATTATCGCATTCCAAGTTTATTAGATATCACCTAATAAAAGATAAAGTAGTTTATATGATCATACATTTAAAAAAAAAAAATAGATTTAACATCCTTTAATAATTTTATGTAATTAAATTGTACAATATTAGTATTTAATATTTGGAAATAATGTTTTTAGATAATGTTAGATAGTTGATAGGGATCACCATCGGCCAACAATATCTCTCATCGATAATTAATAGTTGAATAACTAATTTATTAAAGGATAAAGATTAAACGAAGATAATTATTGGGTGTATCCCACCATCCAATCTTACACCCTCCCTCATATTTTCAAAATAAAAAACACCTGTCACTATAATTTAATATATCACACATTTTAAATACAACCAAGTTTATATAGATGAGAAAGTTTATTACACATCAATAAAAAGTTATAATCAAAAGTACAGAGTTAAGTTTTTTTAAAACTCAAAATTAACTATTCTTATTTAAATTTTGGATTTTACTGAGAGTGTGTTTACCATAGACTTAAAAAAAATTAATTAAAATTTTTAAAATTCAATTATGAAAATATTAAAAAAAATACAATTATATTAAATTTTATATTCTTATAAAATTAAGATAAATTTTATAATAATGAAATTATTAATAAATAAAAGTGTTTTAAAATTTATATTCATTTTAATTTGAATAATTAAAATTATTTTTAAAAAAATACATATTTAAAATTAAAATAAATATCTAGATTTTATTAAAATGTCTATGAAAGCCAATGGTTATATGGAAGTTTGAGATCATAAAGTTTAAATTTCATTAAAGTTTATTAAAATATGTAAGCGAATGGTTATATGTAAGCTTGATATAGTAATTCAGAAGTTAAATTTTAAGAAAATAAAGTAAGAATTACCATAATTAAATTTAATGGTATCATGAACATTTCATTTTAACATGATCAACCCTTAATAATATAAAATAACCTTTTTTTATTTTTATAACTAAATTACTTTTTAAGACTTCTTCAAAATTTATAATATAAGCTCAATCTTGAGCTCGTCAGCCCAGGAGTCTAGCTATCAATTTGTATATGGTGAAACTTTGGGTGTTGTTTGGAGAACATGGAACAATAAAAGCACAATTTTGAGTCCGCCAGCCCAGACTCGTGATACAAAAGCATGATTATAAATGTGAACTCGTGAGTCTGCCTACCCGCACACCTAGACATTTTTGGAAAAACGAATATTAATAAACACAAAGATATAAAATATAATAATAATAAACACAGTTATTATCTCATTCCAAGTTTATTAGATATCACTTCATAAAAGAGAACGAAGTTTATATCAATCATACATTTAAAAAAAATGGATTTAACATCCTTTAATAATTTTATGTAATTAAATTGTACAATATTAACATTTAATATTTAGAACTATTGTTTTTAGATAATGTTAGATAGTTGATAGAGATCACCATCCATCAACAATATCTCTCCTCACTAATTAATAGTTGAACAACTAATTTATTAAAGGATAAAGATTAAAAGAAGACAATTATTGGGTGTATCCCACTATCCAATCTTACACCCTCCCTCATATTTTCAAAATAAAAAAACACCTATCACTATAATTTAATATATCACACCTTTTAAATTCAATTAATATAATAATAATAAATACAATTTTTTTAGCCCATTCAAAGTTTATTACGCCGAAAGGCATATACCTATTGGAGATGGGCACAATTAAACACCTTTTAATTTAAAAGTCTAATCTGATGGCTAACAATTGAAGATGTTGGCATATTTTTAGTAGTCCTCCCAAATCAATGAATGTGATTTACTCTTCATAACTTCCTTGTATATTTGAATGCATTAGTTAACCTATTTACTTTTTAACATTTACCTAATCATATTAAGAAATTACTATAGCACCACATGATTGCCACTTTTAACCTGATTAACCTTTGAGATTACCACATTTGGGATTAACTTTTGGATTTTCTCAGCTCTATGTGTGTTTCAGCTCAGTGCGTTTCATATTGGATGGCCGAGCCATCTTATTCCATTATTCAATTCACAGCGGTATACTGGAGTGTTGTTCGTCCAGATAACTGAGACTTACTATCTCTTTTTCCTTCCGGGTTTGATACACAAATGTGATTAGCAGTTCTATATTGTTTTTCCTTCTGGGTTTGATACACAAATGTGATTAGCAGTTCTATATTGTTGATTCAATCATGGCGATAACTATTTCACCTCACCCAACTCTCCCTCTTTTGCTACTTATTTCACTTAGGTATTCTTAGTATCATTTTCATTATCCTATCCTCATCCCCATCCGACTGATAATAGTTATTACAATTATTTGAATCAGTTTTTTTTTATGGCGAGTCT
>JASDQU010104913.1:128370-148163 GCA_032191745.1 Picea mariana | reverse complement strand
GTGCTGAAACACATATGATGAAACACAGTGCTGAAACACAGTGCTGAAACATAGATGCTGGAACACAGATGCTGGAACACAGATGCTGGGACACAGAAGCTGAAACACAGTGCTGAAAGTGACGGATCTTTGCTGAAACACGGTGTGCAGCAGCTGAAATTAAGTGCTGTTACATATGCTGAAACACAGTGCTGGAACAGTTGTTGAAACACAGTTTGTTACACATGCTGAAACACAGTTTTGTCACATATGCTGAAACACAGTTATGTTAAAGATGCTGAAACACAGTGTTGGAATTATGCTGAAACAGTGATGGATCCTATGCTAGGATCAAATCTCGATCTGCTGCAAGATCAAACTCTGCAATGAAGAAACCCTTCAAGCAGGGGTGGATGAACAAATCTTCCTTGATGAGAGGCTTCCAGTGGGTTGTGATCCAACCATTGATATCCACAAGCCGCGACCAAAGTCCATTGAACCGACAGATTAAAGCATTTTCCCGGAAGTAATCTTCCTCGTCTTCAGCTTCCTGGCCCATGAGAAGAGAGATCGTTGGAGCTTCTTTAACCGAGCACGAGGCAGATGGGAAGGAGAACTGAGGTTTGTGAATTAACAGCATCATTGTAGGCTGTTGGGATGCTACCCGAAGGGTCAAGGGCGAGAGGAGCCGCGCATGACTGAGCAGCTGCAAAACCGTGATGGGCGGAGCCGTTGCATCCTGGTCCACTGTGAGAGGGAGCCGCCATTGAAGAGAGGCATGTGGTCATTGAAGAAAGAGCAGTTGCGGCCAAGAGGTCGAGCTGCAGAAAGGAAGGCGACTAGGGTTTAACCCTAGCCGCGGAGATACCATGAGCCGGAGCGTCCATTGGGTTCCAATCTATTGGTAGACTCATTTATTTAACATTTCATTTTAACAAGATCAAATTTAAAAAAAAAAAAAAAAAANTATAGCTAAATTATTTTTTAAGGCTTCTTCAAAATTTATAATATAAGCATAATCTTGATCCCACCAACCCGAGAGTCCGCCTGTCAATTTGTATATCGCGGAACTATGGGTGTTGTTTGGAGGACACAGAACAATAGAAGCGCAATTTTGAGCCCGCCAGCCTGAGAACCCACGATCCAAAAAGTGGCTAAGTATGGAATGAGGAAGTCATCGGTCAGACTCGTGATACAGAAGCATGACTATAAATGTAAACCCGTGAGTCTGCTAACCCACAACTAGACATTTTCGAAAAAACAAATAATAATAAACACAAATATACAAAATATAATAATAATAAACACAATTATTATCCCATTCCAAGTTTATTAGATATCACCTCATAAAAGAGAACAAAGTTTATATCGATCATACATTTAAAAAAAAATGGATTTAACATCTTTTAATAATTTTAAGTAATTAAATTGTACAATATTAATATTTAATATTAATAATTTAATATTTGGATAGAATATTTTTAGATAATGTTAGATAGTTGATAAGGATCACTATGAGTCAACAATATATTTCCTCACTAATTAATAGTTGAATAACTAATATTAAAGGATAAAGATTAAACAAATACAATTATTGGGTGTATCCCACCATTCAATCTTACACCATTCCTCATATTTTCAAAATAAATATCACCTATCACTATAATTTAATATATCACACTTTTTAAATTCAATTGATATATTACTCATACAAACATGCAAAATATAATAATAATAATTAGAAATTTTTTATCCCTTTCAAAGTTTATTAGATATCACCCAAAATATACAACCAACTTTATATAGATGAGAAAGTTTATTAAACATCAATAAAAAGTTATAATCAAAAGTACATAGTAATTTTTTTTTAAACTTAAAATTAACTATTCTTATTTTCAAATTTTTCAAATTTTATTTAAAATTTAAATTAAAAAAATAAATAATTCAAAATAAATTTTGATTTTTACTAGAGTGTATTTACCATAAACTTAAAAAAAATAGTTAAAAATTTTAAAATTCAATTATGAAAATATTAAAAAAAAAACAATTATATTAAATTTTATATTCTTAGATAAATTTTATAATAATGAAATTATTAATAAATAAAAGTATTATAAAAAAATTATTCATTTTTATTTTTATTCATTTTATTATAAAAGTATTATTATTTTTTTTTTTAAATACATGTTTAAAATTAAAATAAATGTCTAGATTTTATTAAAATATCTACGAAAGCTAATGGTTATATGGAAGTTTGAGACCATAAAGTTTAAATTTCGTTAAAGTTTATTTAAATATGTAAGTCAATGGTTATATGGAAGCTTGAGATAGTAATTCAAAAGTTAAATTTTAAGAAAATAAAATAAGAATTACCATAATTAAAGTTAATGGTATCATGAACATTTCGTTTTAACATGATCAATCTTAATAATATAAAATAACTTTTTTTTATTTTTATAACTAGATTACTTTTTAAGGCTTCTTCAAAATTTATAATATAATCTCAATCTTGAGCCCTCCAGTCGGGAGTGTGGTTTTCAATTTGTATATTGGGGAACTTCGGGTGTTGTTTGGAGGACACAGAACAATAGAAGCGCAATTTTGAGCCAGCCAACTCGGGAACCCGCGATAGAAAAAGTGGTTAAGTATGGAAAAGTGGTTAAGTATGGAATGGAGAAGTCGTCGGTGGTGATACATAAGCATGACTATAAATGCAAACTTGTGAGTCCGCCAACCCGTGCACCTAGACATTTTTTGAAAAACAACTAAACAAAGCAACCAGAAAGCGAAAGTAGAGAGGAAAAAGAAATATGTTTATGTTTATCCCTCAAAAAGCTTCAAAATAGAAATATTTCTCTCTAATAATAAATATTACATTTATTTTTAGAAATATTTCTCTCTAATAATAAATATTACATTTATTTTTATTTGTATTAAAGGGATGATTATTTGTAATAAATATTCATTTTTTAAAATATATTTAATTAGTAAAAATAATAAAACATGAACAATATTAAGAGAAACTACAATGTTGAATAGTAAATAAAATAAAATAAAAACATTGATAGAATTTGATTGTGGCGATGTATTCTTTGGCTATAGTATTGCCACAAACAAATTTGAACTATTTAGTTTAAATGGTATTAAATTAATACATGTGAGCATATTTTGCACTTGTCCATGATAATTTTGTTCTGCAACTATAAGGTGGGGATAATCTTTCCGGGTAAATTAACTTTTAATTTGCTTTTAATTAACTCAACAAATTAACTTCTAATTTTTCCGGATAAATTAACTTGATGTTTTATTTCTTGAATCAAATTAAAAAGTAGATGAGCTACAAAAATATTTGAACATCAAAATGGCAGCTTATGTTATTGGTTTTTAATATATTTTGTTTGGAATGTTAAATAGTTTAAATGGACTGCTCATTCATCTTCCTCTAACAATGACATAAAAATTGGCCGAGATATCTTCCTTCTAAATAGATTTCCAAACTTATTATGTGCATTGGGTGTAAGACCAATATTAATGATTTTTTTTTTTGTGCATTAGATGTAGAATGTGCACAACAATGCATGTGCGGTTAACTACTAGATTGTGCAATATATGTAAATTGGATATAAAGGGTAGCTACTATCTTTATCCTCAAGTTCACCTTGGAATTTGGTTATAAGTGTTCTATTCTAACCATTAAATAAGGTGACTTTAACATTTAGTTGAAAAAGATATAAGTGAGTTCTTAATATGGATGTAAATTTTTATGATAAATATTATTGGTATCCATTCTCATTTATCTGTAACACCTTCTTTATTGAATTAAATTAATAGGTGTGTACAGAGCTTGATTTGGCACCAAACTAGTATAATTTTCGTACTTTGAATTGTTTATTAAGGTATGTTTTCTTTTGGTAAGGAGTAGCTCATATACTCCCTAGTATTGCTAAACTCCAGAGCATACTTTGAATTGTTTATTAAGGTATGTTTTTTTTGGTAAGGAGTAACTCATATACTCCCTAGTATTGGTAAACTTTACTAGCTCTAGTAGGTATAGGCATGGCCTCCCCAATAGACACTCGAGTTTTGGTTAAGGGGAACATTTTATCTCATGCATGGATGGGAAAGTGTTCATAACTCCTTCCTCTTGCACACCAATACTCTTAAAAAAAATAAAAGCTAAGGTTAGAAAAAACAAAATTGATATAATTTCGAAAATTTTCAATAATAAAAAGTTTTATATTTAGAAACTCTATTCAATTTCCTACATATTTTTACCACTATTCATTGTGTTGGCCTCTCAAAATATTCATGCAAGTTTAAAGATGTCTATATTTTTCAAATTTCTATTGCATCTAAAATGTCAAAAAATGTCTATATGTTTTAAATTTCTATTACATCTAAAATGTCAAAAAATATTATCATTAGCTTGCACCCACCTTCTTAACATATTTGTCTCCTTTCACACTAAATCTAAATCTTTTGAATTAGACTCTATGCATATTGGATATTTTCCTATTTTTCTAGTTGTGCCACTACATCCACCTTTATTCCACCATTGTATCGTGGAAAAGAGCTCTCGGTGTCCACAATGGAGGCAGTTACCCATCTGCCTAGTAACAAACACTCAAATTCAACTCGAGTTTTCATGTTTATTCAAATTAATCTTTTTTGTGAGCAATCCTAGAATGAATGCCCCTGTTTGTGAACATAATGCCATTTGAAGGGTAGGTTTTCATAATTGACCATTAGAGCCCAAGTCTGTTCGCCCCATTTGAAAATAATCTCCTCTGGACTTCCACCGAAGATTGAAATCAGAAATAGGAGACATGGAATGTCATTTCAATCTATGGTTTATAGGGCCACATTCTAGAAAGACCACAACGTGTCTCCAAATTTTCATATCTCATAGGTGCACGGGAAGTGCAGGGACACGAGCAATAGTTCATCTTTATGAACCCTCATCAAGTTAAAAGAGATGTCCAACAACATGATAAAACCAAACCCGAGGACTCTAAACTCCATGGCCCCCTCCATACACAATCTCCTTATCCTTTGGATTTTCAAAGAGAAAAGTGAAAAACCCTTTAGGGACTAATATCAACCTTACCTTTGGTTGTGATCACCCAAGAGGAATCGATTGAGTCCACCATTTTGGTCTATGTGGCTTTGGTCAACAAAAATAATTGATAAGTGCTTTGCTCTGTAGTTCCTTTGCATCCTCCAATATCTACTCTGCTTGAAGAGTGATCCATTCAATTGGATATGTTGTTTCTCTTTGCAAAAACTCTACATTTTTCTTCCACAAATTTAGCTCTTTCTTCTTCAAATTCTATCTTTTTCTTTGAAATATATATAAAGTTTTAATGAATTTTTATATTTTTCATTTATATAAGATATTTTCAAAAAACATTTTGATTAATAAATATTACTCACATATCTAGACAATGTATCCATGTTTTTTTGTTTTTTTAAATATAATTAAAAATTAATTTAATAGATCATAAGTTAAGATAAATACAAGTCATTTAAAACAAAGATCCATACTATGTTGCTTTTTTTTTATTAATATAAAGTATTTTTTAGATTATAAAAATTTATAACTATTTTTACAAATATTTTTACATATAAGTAAAACAATTGTTTTCCACTCAAATAAAAACCTACAATGCTCTGGATTAACGATCTAACTTTTGTTAAACAAACAAATAACAATTATATTATTTCCATCCACAATTTTCTTTCAACTTTTATTTATAAACACAACTTTCAAATCATTACATAATAATCATGACTATATACACTAACCCTTCATTTTTTTTAAATATATACTACAAAACAATATATATAACTTACATATAATTTAATGGAAATACCATAATGTTTTAGTTCATTTTTTTTAAATATATACTACAAAACAATATATATAACTTACATATAATTTAATGCAAATACCATAATGTTTTAGTGTTCAACGCACAGCATGTGTACATTCTGTGCAGAATATTAGCACAGCAGATTCGATGACAAGAGGGAACTTGATCACCATATTAGCACAGCAGATTCGATGAGAAGAGGGAACTTGATTTGGTCTACAAACCCTGAACTCTTGAAGATCTACAAACCCATCTTTATTAACATCCACATTTTCAACCATGCGCTGGCAGAAACAAACATCCATCCCCTCCATCAATCCCAATCTGCACAAAACATCACTCAACTCTATTGCACTGATAAACCCGTCTCCATTCTGGTCGAACACAGCAAACGCCTCACAGATCGCCATATCATCAATCCCAAAATCCCCATAACTTACAAATTCTCCATTCTCATCATTGTCTGCGGATATTAATCTGCGATAAAAATCCCTGAACTCCACTAAAGTAAGAAACTCATATCCACATGCAGAGACTGATTTCACAGATGACTCCGCCTCTTCCATGGGAATCTCCAGATCTAATTTCTCCAGAAATCTCATTATCTCCTCCGTGCTAACCCTTCTATCACCATCCTCGTCCAACATTCTAAAAATGCTTGCAACGCACCCATCACTCTCTGCAATATCTAAGTCCTTATCATTCTTCTTCTGTTCTTCAAAGTTGAGGTTGATCTCTTGCTTCTGCTCATACAGTGAAGCCTTTGAACCATTCTAATGGTGTTTTCTATCCTCATCATCAATTAAATTTATAATATTTGCAGGATCATGAGTACAGAAGAGACAACCATAATACCAGTTAAAATCTAAATCCATGAGAAAGTCATCACCGTCCAGACTTATCTGCAAATCCTGATCTCTGATGGAAACCCTAATGACCATCTTTTATAAGGAAATCTCTTGCCTTTGAAAAAAATTACTAGAGCTTTGAATGCAAACTTTGCAGGGCTCTCTGTATCAAATAAGAGATCAGGGATAAATTGGCATCGGCTTGTAGAAAATTTGGTGATAAAGAATCATGCGAAGTTTGATACTCATTGCCTGAAAATATAGGTTAGGTCAGCAGGGCGTAATAAATAATGATACAAGAAGACGTGAGGGCGTCCTGTTACGGATATCGTTCGTTAACGATATTAGATTAACGAACGAAAATCCATGCCTCTTTACAGCTATAGGGATTCGGTACTTGACAAACGAAGAAAACGTAAGTTATCAATTTTTAAATTTTAATTATATAAAAATTCTAATTATAAAAATCTTTTTAAAATAAGTTAAAACATGAAATGTATTATTTTTTAAATTCTAATTATATATAAAAAAAAAATTATATAATTTTTTTTAAAATAAATTTAAACATGTTATTATTTTTTTTAATTCTAATTATATAAATCTTCTTAAAATAAGCTACAACATAGGAAATTTTACTGATAACGAATTAATGCGAAGGAAGTTTGATCCGCGTCGTCTGGAAATATGGGTTCGGGAAACAGGGTGTAACCAGACGTGAGAGCCTCCTGTAACGGATATCTCACGTCCCTTTACAGTTATAATGTGGAGCAATGAAAATCCGTGTATCTTTGTCGTTATTGGTGTCGTTACTGGTAATAAACAGACAAATGAAGAAAGCCTAAGGTAGTAAGTTATTGATTTTTCTGATTAGACTGTTAGTGAATTATTAATTTTTCTAGTAAGAAAGTTGGCCAGTAATTGGCCAGTAATTAATTTTTTGGTCAGACAGGTACTGAGATGTTAATTTTTCTAGTTAGACAGTTACTGAGTTATTAGTGACGGCCAAAGAAGGGAATATTTTAGGTTAATTTTTGACTTTTTAGTTTTAGTATTGTAAAATTAAAATTTTCTAACATTTATATATTAAATTTTCTAGTATTGACTCTCTGCAGCTCAATCTAGGAGAAGGTTTGCTCCATGTTGAAACATCAATACTTCCTCTTAGCTAGGGAGGTGTCTTTTCACAATAGTAGACAACTACTATCCAGTGGTACACAACCACTGTTAGTTGCAAACAACTACTATCTAGTGACACACCATCACTGTGCTACACAACCACCACTGTAGTAGTACATAACTATTGTCCAGAGACACCAGAGACACACAGTCTCCAGTAGTGGTACACAACTATTGTCCAGAGACACCAGAGACACACAGTCTCCAGTAGTGGTACACAACCATTAGTAGTACACAAATATTGTCCAAAGCCACACTCTATGCCAGTGGTACATAACCATTGTAGTAGCAAAAGGTCTGTCACACATGGCACTCCCATGTGGAATTATAGAGGTTACTCCCTCTAGAAACACTAGGGTCAACTCCTCATAGTGTGTGACATCAAGTTAAACTCCTTTGACATGTCTTCATGTGCTCTCCACAAGGGACGTTGGGATATAATCCCAAATCCACTTATCCCTTCTCGAATAAGTGTCCCACTTATCAACTCAACTCAGTTCAGAGTGGAGTACGATCTGGAGAATGTTTGTCACACATGGCACTCCCATGTGGACTTATAAAGGCTACTCCCTCTAGAAACACTAGGGTCAACTCCCCATAGTGTGTGACACCAAGTTAAACTCCTTTGACATGTCTTCATGTGCTCTCCACAAGGGACGTTGGGATATAATCCCAAATCCACTTATCCGTTCTCGGATAAGTGTCCCACTTATCAACTCAACTCAGTTCAGAGAGGAGTACGATCTGGAGCATGTTTGTCACACATGGCACTCCCATGTGGACTTATAGAGGCTACTCCCTCTAGAAACACTAGGGTCAACTCCCCATAGTGTGTGATGTTAAGGTCAACTCCCTTGACATGTCCTCATGTGCTCTCCACAAAGGACGTTGGGCTATCCCTTCTCGGATTAGTGTCATCATAGATCAACACACTTATCCCTTCTCGGATAATCCCAAACCCACTTATCCCTTCTCAGATAATTTTCCTCACAGATCAACTCAACTCAGTCACAGAGGAGTATGATCTGGAGAATGTCTCAGAAAGCTGCAAACATAAACACTCCCTCTCAGTGAGGGAGGCATTCTTTTCCACGCCAAGTCTGGCACAGAAATACTCAAACTTCGTCTTGGTTTGGTAATAACATCAACAACTTGCTCATCTGTAGGAAGGTACTACACCAATACTTCCTTCCTCTTCACGATGTCTCTGAATAATAGTGGAATCCAACACATGTCCAAATAAATCTACAAGGAGTTTGTGAAGCCACACTACTTCTTGGACTGCCACACTCAATGCAATGTACTATGTTTTTGCGATGCTCAAGGACACATAAGTATGTTTTCCTGCTACACTAGGAAACCATGGCAGATTCCAAAGTGAAGAAACACCCAGAGGTGCTCTTCCTGTCCATTATGCTCCCTCCCCAATCAGAGTCAACATATCCATGCAATCTCATGTAAATACTGGAAGCATATCTCAGACCATGTCCAACTATGACTCGCAGGTATCTTAACACATGCTTTGTAGAAATCCAGTGTGTATGTCTCCACTCACTCATAAACTGGCTAAGTGTACTCATTGCCTAACAAATATCTAGTCTAGTGTTAACCAGATACATCAATGATGCAATCAGTTGTCTGTACAGATTCAAATCAATTTCATCAGAATCAGAAGAAGACACACTTAGTTTCTTCAGATTCATCACCATTGGTGTAGTCACGAGCTTCAAGTTCAACATCACAAACTTCTTCAATATCTCAATTGTGTACTTCCCTTTACTTAGGAATATCTCATCAGTTATATACCACACCTCTAGTCACAAGAAGTAGTGCATCATACCAAGGTCCTTCATCTCAAATTTAGAGGCCAACACATACTTGCATTCAGAAATAAGGCTCTATGTACTGGTGAGGAATAAATCATCAATGTAGAGGACCAAAATCAACAAGTCACCATTAACAGTCTTGTAATATAGGTTGGGATCAAAAACACTTTTATTGAAGCCCAAAATCATCAGGTCTCCATCAATACTCGCATACCAAGCTCGAGGTGGTTACTTGAGTCCATACACAACCTTCTTCAACCTTCACACATAAGACTCCTTCTCATGTATCATGAAACCATCTGGTTGCTCGATGTATACTTCTTTCTCAATCTCTTGATTGAGAAAGGTTGTCTTTACATCCATCTGATGTACTCTCCAACCCATGGATGTTGCATGTGAAATAATCATCTAGATAGAAGTGTATCGAGCAACAGGAGAAAATGTCAACTAATAATCTAATCCCTCCACCTGAGAGAATCCTCTAGCAACAAATCTCACTTTGTGCCTCTCGATTCTCTCATGAACTGTGTGTTTAATCTTGTAGATCCATTTGGAAGTCACTACATACTTCCCCTCGTGTCTTAGAACAATATTCCACAGATCATTCTTCATGATGGATTGATTCTCCTCCATCATGACATCTCTCCATACTGGATGACTAGTTTCCTCCTCATAACAAAAAGGCTCAAAACGAATGATGTGCCTCATAGTTGTGGCATAGCATGGATATCTCTGAGGTCGGCTTTCTCAATCGAAAGGTACCATGAGGGGCTGCATATTCTTCTACCTCCTGCAAATTTTGACGAACCCATGTAGGTCTCTTCCAGCCTACTGCGATATCTTTGGGGACATCAATTGGAGCTATAGGATCAACGAGATCAATTGGATCAATCTCCATGTGAGATCCTCTAGATATCTTAAAGGATACCTCATCCTCAAAGGTAACATCTCTGCTCACTTCAATTTGTCTTTGACTAGGGATGTAGATCTAGTATGCCTTTGAAGACTCATTGTACCCCACAAATGTACTTGTTATGCCTAAAGGGTCTAGCTTGATCATTTTCTTCTTGGGTACATGAATATATATTGGACACCCAAATATCCTGAAGTATCCAACCTCGGGCTTCACTCCGATGAAGGCCTCCTCGGACGTCATGTTCCTCAAAGTATTATGAGGACTTCTGTTCTAAACATACACTGCAGTCATGGATGTCTTTTCCCACAAAAACATAGGTAAATGTTGATCATGCTAAGTCATCTTTGACCATACTTGATATATCGAGGTTTCCTCATGAAACCAATGTCTCAGGAAGCTAAAAAATATCAATAGTCCCTCTGGATATGGAGGTGACTCCTCCTCTGTCTTTGCTCCCTCTGACTCTGAAGGTAGCTCTTCCTCCTTCTCTGAAGGTAACTCAATCTCTGCTCCCTCTGGATGTAGTACTGCCTCCCTCTCTAGGAGTGCCTCTACATACACTGGAACTATTGCCATGCATCATTCCTCAACATATCATGGATTGAATCATGTACTGGGACTACTACATCTTCTCCCTATGAGTCTCATAATTTGTTTTCCTCCTCTACTGGATCTACCATAGTTGTGCTACAGTCGGTCTTGACTCATTCTATCCATGATCATTGGAACTATCTCTGCTATCTGGCATGGTCCCGTCCTGGGAGGTACATTGCTCCTAAAGAATTTGTGTCTCTGAGCATCATGTCTGCCAATGTCCCTCCTTAATATCATGTTGGAAGGTCTTTCCCTCCATGCCTGCCTCCTGCGACGAGCTATTACCTGTGACCTTCCTAGAACAAGAAACAAGAACAACAAAAAGCATCTCCTAAAAGAGATCAATTTATCTTGTGCACAACTATATACAATGACCCTCCAAATAATATGTCTTCTACTATGACCAACACACATCCATCATATACTCAATGTCATACGGATACCAACACACATCCATCATGTACTCGATGTCATACAGCTAACCATGTTGATTTTCTAGTGTTAAATTAAACAAGCACAATTTTCCGCAAGTGATAATTACTTCCAATGATATATAATATTACTTTAGTAAACACTAGAACATCACTAAGTAACTCGAAAAATTTCAACTTCTTAGAAACTTCGGTCTCTTCCTTAAATCACATCCCACCTGTGAGAGAGAAAAAATATGTGTGTCTATTGTTGTTTCTAAGTCTCTTTGAAAATTAAATTTAAATTTCTTTCTTATAAATAGTTGGAGAATACCCAAAGATTAATATGGTTATAATCCATCCACGTAGTATTTGAATTTGTTAAATTGTTCCTTCATAATTCACGTGATTCTTTGCATAAATATAGGTAGAAGTAAATATGCATTAAGTAATTAGACATTTTTTACTAGAAATTACTGCCCACAATAATTTATGGAATTCTTTCTATAATTTAGGTAGGAGTAAAAAGTAAATATGTTGTACATAGAGATTGTAACAACCCCATAAATTTAACACTCCCAACATTTTACTCTACTCTCATTTTCGTGGGCCCTCCTGTAAAGAAGTCAATCCCATGGGCCCACTCTGATACCATGTTGTTTTTCTTCATATGAGATATGATCAATATAATATTACAATGATGAATGTTCCATATATAAACAACATATGGTGACCATCCATGAAAGGATGGGTCCCTTGGATAATCAATAACTATTTATTATTATCATTTAATTATTATATATAGTATTTAATAATCAATAATTATATTATTAATTATTAATCTAAGAGAATGTCTTCTCGATGTTGTCCAAACATCAACATCTAGAGGAATCATATTCATGCGTTCAACAACACCATTTTGCTAAGGAGTATAAACCGTGGTCTTATGTCTTTCAATCCCATCTTCCTTGCAATAGTTCTCAAATTCCATAGATGTGAACTCACCTCCATTATCTGTCCATAAACACTTTATTGACCTGTCAGTGCTCTTTTCTACCAAAGCTTTGAATTGCTTAAAAGTATTAAATACATCAACTTTTCTTTTAAGTAAATAGACCCAAACCTTTCTAGAGTAATCATCTATAAATGTAACAAAATATGACGATCCTCCAAAAGAAACTGTAGGGGATGGTCCCCAAACATCTGAATGAATTTAATCAAGGATACCTTTGCTTATATGCCTTCTTGTTTTAAAATTTTGTCTACATTTTTTTCCAAAAACAAAATATTTGCAGAAATTCAAATTCAAAAACTTCAAACTTGAAAGTGACTTACAATCAACTAGTACCTTAAGCCCTTTCTCGGTCATATAACCCAAATGTTGATGCCATAAACAAATAGAGTCACTTGCATTTTCAGATGCTACCACTGCTTGATTTACTTATATCCTTCCTTCAAGATGATAAAGGTTCCCGATCCTCTTTTCCTTCATGACTACTAAGATTCCTTTGGACACCTCCAATACTCCACCTTGAGCTATACACATGTAACCAACAGAATCTAGAACTCCCAAAGATATCAAGTTCTTTCTAAGTTCAGGTGCATGCCTTACATCTATTAATGTTCTTACATAACCATCATGCATTTTAATCCGAACTCTACCAACTCCAAGAATTTTATAAGAAAAATCATTTCGCATAAAAACAACACCATCATCAATAGATTGGTAAGTTGAGAACAAATTTCTATGAAGACACATGTGGTTGGATGCACCAGAATCCAACAACCAATGATGACATTGATGTGAAACATCACAAGTAGACAATACCTCATCAACCATACCTGAACTGGAACCTGAACTTGTTTCACCTACATTAGCTTCCTTTGTTTCTTTTGTGGATTCCTCCTTTGATGCATTCTGTCTTTTCCAACAATTCTTCTTGAGATGCCCAGATTTTCCACAGAACCAACATTTCTACTTTCTCTTCTTTCATTTTGACTTAGACCTTGATGTACCCCTCTAATCTTTCCCTCTTTCTGTAGATCGACCTCTGACCACCATTGCTTCTTCTATTGAGGTTTCTTTACTGAATATTTTCCTCATCTCCTCAGACAACAAAGCTCTCACAACAATGTCATAATCAATGGCATATGTTTTTCTAAACCATATAGTTGTGACCAGATGATCCCAAGACTCGGGGAACAAACACAGTAGTGTAACCACCTTGTACTCATCTTCGTACATTAGGTCCATACTAGATAATTGACAAATCAGAGTATTGAAAACATTCAAGTGGTCAACAATTTCCATACCTTCTTTCATCCACAAGTTGTACAACTACCTCTTCAAGAAGATTATGGTCGTCAATTTCTTTGTGATATACAGAATCTCTAGTTTTCTCCACAAACCTTTTGTTGTCTTCTCTTCGGTGATGTTAAACAACACTTTATCCGTCAGACACAAACGAATAATACTGAGGGATTTTGCATCCAGATCTTCTGAGTCCTCGTCTATCATGCTTGTAGGTTTCTTTGTCTTTCCAACGAATGTCTTTTGCAATTCTTTTTGCACAAGCAGATCCTGCATATTGAGCTTCCATAGAACAAAGCTATTCTTACCGTTGAATTTCTCTAGCTCAAACTTAAAACTCTACACTTTCTCCATTAAAAAAAACTAAAAAACCATTACTTATAAAATTGAGTCTCTTTATAGTGAAGAAGTATTATTATATTATAATTGAATTCCCAAAAATAAAATTATTAAAAGGTTTTAATACTATAATTTAATATATAAAAATTTTATTAAAACAATAAAGGATTCACCTTTTTAAAGGATAAAGGATACATGTCGTCCACCCGCTTATGCCTTAAAAACATTCCTTTCAGCACATAATATAATAATAATAGTGACATCTTCATAGAATGTGTGCATGCTCAACTTTATTAAATAGTGGTGCTTGAATGGGAGCGTTAAATTTTAGAGATCGACATTGCTTGAGTGTGGACGGGGAGTATTGATTTGTCAGCGTTATGTGGTGTAAAGACTAGGTATGCGTCTTTAATATTGTTTAGGGAGTGTTGATGACCTGAAACTCACTCAAACACCTTCTGGTTCTTAGAAAGTATTTGGGTTTTTTAGTACTTCGGTCTACTTGTCCTTGTGTGCCAAAAATATATCTAAAGGTTCTTGTGCTCACAGAGACCTGCACACAATTCGCCTTAACTCACTTGCAGCACCTTCTCAACCTGCTTTGATACCAGTTGTTTGGCAGCAGAAGCAAAACAAAGCATATAAACTAGAGCATCAACAAGAAAGATTAAACACGCATAAAACCAAGAACAACAATCACACAATTGACACAATGATTTATGTGGAAACTAAATACAAGAAAAAACCACGAACAATGATATTCGGTATTCTTATTATTCAAGGGAGAATTACAGTAGTCAATCTCAGGCATACAATCATCATCTCCTCATACACACTCTTGTCTCTACACACCTTGCACTCTCACCTTAATGAGTATGCTCGTATATATAACATCTATCAACCAGTTAAACTAATTGATTATAATTAGATCAACAAATTACACAATTTATTCACAAAAGAATACATGTATACACATTCCTTATTTAACTGAAATACATATAAATATGAACCCAAAAAAAATTAGTTAACATGTTTCCAACACATTTCTCTACCTAAAATTAACATGTTTGAAATCTATTACAATATATGTTTCTATATAAAACTAATATACACTAAGCATCGAATATGTTGAATATGAGCCTTATTACTTTTTAAGATGTTAAAGGAAAAAATCAACAAACTAGGAATATGGACGGACACACTAGTAATATAAGGAAGCAAAGTATATACATCTTTGTAAATTTTAATTAACAAATCACTATTTTGAAAGTCTTTACTCAAACAAACAAAAGTAGTGAAGCAAACAAATGTATTATATAATAATTTAAAGGTATTATATACTAATTTAACATCAAATTATGATTATTATATACTAATTTAATATCAATTATATTTTGAAGTTAAAATTTTATTATTATTGTTATAACCAATAATAATACAAAATACATCCAATCAATTAAAATTAAACTATTGGTATTAGTTCCTACCGTAGGTATAGAGGGATTATAGCGATTGATAATGCATTGACTACATATTAGTTTGTCCTTTGACCTGAAATATTTGCACAATACCTATTGTTGGAGCTATGGAATTAAAAGCATATATTTTTATATAATAAAAAGTAACATATATGTATTGATCTGATTGGACAAGAGATTGGAGGTCTTATTGCTGGCTTCGCTATTCCCAATGTACTATATGGCAATATATCCAAATTTTTTATCGTAAAGAGTATGTTTTAATCATATATTTTTCCTGTATACTGCTTGAAGGTCGATTAATGCTAGCATTAGTTCGAATGTTTGTATTGACATTTTCTGCTACCCGAATATATCCGTAAGTTTTGATATGTACTAAGAAAATTGAAATGTTTTGATATCCAAGCTTTGTAGTGATTGAGAATTCCAAAGTTTATATCGTCTTTGGTGGATGTATATTTCTTGAAATGTATTGACACTTATTCTGAGATGCCTCAATACGCCTGACAGTGTAAATGTTTACACGATGCGGCGTCCTCCAACACCCCTGACAGCTTAAATGTTTTCATACCGCAAGGTCCTTAGACAGCCTGAGAGTCTTAAATGTTTATGTAAATACGGTTTTCGGAGTACATTTTTCATCGGAATTTTCTAAACAGTTACAGTGAATTTGCAAAGTCTTCAATAGCCATTGTATGTTTCATCCTTGTTCTGCCATTGAGGCTACATACATTGTTTACTAGTTCGGTGAGTGCTTCTTTTTCGTTGGCTTGTCAGTTGTTGCCATTGTATGTTTCATCCTCGTAATCGTTGAAGCTACATACATTGTTTACTGGTTCGGTGAGTGGTTCTTCTTCGTTGGTTTCTCGGTTGTTGTTTGTTTTTATTTCTCTCGTGATTCGACCTGCGCTTCTGCATTTCATCATTTCATAGTAAGTTTCGATGTCATAGTTTCATTTTGTATTCCTTTTTTGTTGTTCAGTGTTTGCATTTTGCAAGTAAGAATGTTTGTATTCATTTTTTGCTTGGGTTGCAGTTTCATAATCCTTGGAGATACATATGTTGTTCACTGCCTCGGTGGTTCTTCCTGGTTCGTTGGTTCCTGGGTTGTTGGTTCTGTTTGTTTGGTTGGGGTTTGCACTTTAGGGCCCTGCGGGTGCATTTCGGCCTCTTCGTGCTTTCTCGCTGGTTTGGTCCTTACTAGTTTCTTTTGTTTGATTCGGCCTTGCAGGGTTGGGGTGCAGCGGTGGTGGTTGGAGCTTTTGTTTTTTCTTTTTTTTTTTATTATTATTGTTTTTTGGGAGCGCTTTACGGTGTTCAGTCCCTGCACCCAACAGTCGATATGCAGTTGTGTTATTTTCCATGTTTGTCGAGGCCGATATTTGTTATTCTGTGAGATTTTCCTGGTGCTTCGGTCCTGTCATGAAAGAAAATAGTTGCACGCAAAATTCTTCGAGGATTACATGTGAATTTACAATATCCGTTGTTTTTTTTTGGAATAAAGAATATATATGCAGGCTACATTTATAAACCATGTATGGTCAGATGTGCGGATATGACATGACATGTTCTTTCTCCTCTACATAGACTGGTATGCGCACGATATAATTTGTGTTGTGCTTGAGATATGATATGTGCAACAAAGATTCTGCAAGATTATATTTTCATGTTTGGAAGCATGTCTGGGTAGTTTGCCACGGAAAACTGAGAACTTGTATCGTGGGCACAATAGTCTGTGTAGAGGATAAAGAGCATGGTTAAAGGGAATGTATGGATAAATTGCCAGGGAAAACCAGAAATCGTTTAGCTGCTGCCATGCAGTTGCGTGATATTTTGTGCCTTGTAATATATTTTGGTCAGGGAAAAAAAATCTACACGTTTACAGCCATGGATAGAGAAGCACAAAGGTTCATGTTTCTGCCTTTGTAGACTCTTCGTTTAGTCAGTTTTTCTAGATGTACATATTGTTTGTTCTCCGGTGAATACCAGCTTCCATTGATGTTCATTAAATTTTGTGGGTTCCCACTTTAAAAAAAACAAAGTAGCTGGAGAAAAGGAGGGATTGTTGAGTGCATCGGTTGAAGAGGATATAGAAAGGTGCATGCTTGTACTGTTGTTTCATATTGTGTTGTTTTGTATTTCATTTATGGTCTGTATATGTGTTAATCTAGTTGTGTGCCTTCCTACAAGGTAAGTTATTTTGGTTACATACGTTCCTACATAGTAAGTTAGTTCATGTCCGTTGTGTTTGTGCTGCATTGTTGCATTTAAACAAACAAAATGGTTGGACATGACGAAGGACTCTTTGGCGGGTAAATAGACCTGTTTCTTTTTCTTTTAGATGTTTGTTTTCATACTAACTTGCCTTTGTGTCGATTGCATCTCCAGCGTTGCTGCCTTGGAAAAAATAGGTTGCTTGGACAGGGAGATGAATACTTCCATGCAGGAGCAGAGGGTTCTATGGTACAATCTTCTAAAAGGTATACCAAGTGTGCCGGTAAATTAAATATACAAACCAGGTAGGAGCATATACTATTAGACTTGAAAACGATGACTTCACAGTAATGGGCCTTTCTGTGCTCCCTGTTTCTACTTTTTCCATTTTCTATTATCTCTGTTGTTTCCTAATTCATCTGCTTAGTGTGGTTTCTGAAAATTCTTCCGTGCGCTAGTTGGCGGACTAATGGATTAACATATGTGGTCCTACTTCTACCTTATTCCATAGTTACCCACTTTCTCGATTGCGGGTGCCAGGTTACCAGGTTGAAGATTTCTCCCCTGGGTTCTGGGGGTCCGCGATATACAGATTGGACATGGTGGCCCGTGGTCACGCCCTTTTTACTGTTAAACATTTCTCCAGTTAAAAAATTAAGATGCATACAGTTTTACGGTTATTTGGTCCTTCCAATGGACAATATACAATGCATACATTTTTTTAGTCCTGATGTTCATCTGCACATGCTTGTATCAGAAAAAGTTAGACTAGTGACATGGCCATGAACAGTCAGTCATCGCAGACATCGACAGACCGACAAAGCCAAAGGTAAAGAGGCATACGCTCTGCTCTTACTATGTTTACTAAACAAATTTCTTGGGCTATATATTGATCTATGGCATGGCGGATATGCTGATGCCATCTGCAATACATGGTTTGCAGCTCGCAATAAGTATCAACAAGTACAAGCGAGACGCTGAATGTGTTGCATGTTCCACAGACTAAGAGGTGTGGTTGCGAAATTGTGGCTCCATAGTTCATCAAAACTATGCATGTACTTGTAGAAAACTACCATTCACTTTAGTTTTCCTGTTCAAAAAATGTCATCAGATCTAGAGTTGTGACATCCAAAGTATTGTCAATAGAGGGCTTGAACAGCCACCAATCTGGACAGGTGTTCGTCGAGGATATAATGGTTTTCTATCCCACCTACTTGGACAAGGCAAACAAAAGTAGATCCATTATGCGTGCTGATATGACAGACAAGGACGCCATGATGACAGTGACTAATTGTTCCTCCACAACTTGTCCAGAAACATGCAGAAAAGATATTGCCGTGTAATGGGATATCCATTAAAAATTTTAATATATTGCCCAAAACAGTATATGACCATGGTGATTGCGATCGAATTTTTTCGCTCAATGAAACAAGCATTGTGCAAAAAATTCCTGCTATTTTTTCAGAATATCGCTTCCTCCCAGACTCGACTATCATCCAACTTACGCAGAGCACTGATATTTACCCAATCGGATCAATTGGGGTTGTTGTTACACTGGCAAGAAAATTTGGGTCGAAACACATTCTCCATATAAAGGATGGAGATTCAAACAGCGACAAGGCAATGGTACCACTTTTCATATTTAGTTTTGTTCTTTACTTTCGCGTCTGCATATATGCCGGATAAGTTATGTTATCACTCTGTAAATTTCCTAGAGGTTGAAAAGAGGAAACTCACAAAGGTAACCTTAACCAACCACTTTTAAAGCTGGGATCTAGCCCTTCCAGCTTCAGAGAGGGATCTCTCTATATGATTTAGCTTTGTTTGAA
>JASDQU010104913.1:92950-128270 GCA_032191745.1 Picea mariana | reverse complement strand
GGTATTTTCGTGGGTTTTTTCCATTATTTCTCACCCACACCACTAAGGGGGCATCCATTCAATTGTATTTAGGCATGGAGTCGAGAGGGTCAAGTCTTTATCAATCTGGCTTTTCTTAGGCAAAGTGGCAAGGGTACTTACCTATGTCCTATCCTATGGTCAGAAGGCAGTTGACCCAGATTAAACAGTTGGGTTAAGGTTTTATCTTTCTAAGGGCTACCTGATCAGGATTAGATGGTCTGATCAGATGCATTCACTAGTTCTAACCTGGGGGCTATCTGATCAGGATTAGATGGTCTGATCAGATGTATTCACTACCCTTAACCTAGGGGCTATCTGATCAAGATTAGGCTGTATGATCAGATGTATTCACTACCCTATCACCCTTGAAAATTTAAAAGAACTTGGCCATGCTTAGACGGTATGACCAAGTTGTCATTATTGCATGGGGCCTTTGCTTCAAATCTTTTCTGCCCTCCTGTCCCTTTTTCTTTTATTCTCTTTTTCACAAATTATTTGAAGAATGCCATATCATTTGTGAACCAAATCACCGGATGTAGATAATATCCAAGTCATAAGATGATTCCCATAAATTATGGGGTGATAACAAGTTACACAAATTTTGCACTGTTCCATGTTGCAGCTACAATTGTTCGATACGTATTCAGATTTGTTTTCGTCAATGGAACAACAATTGCATAGAGGGAAAATTGCACTTATGTTGTTCAAAAATATAACAAAGAAGAAGGATGCTAGAGAAAGGATATTTTGGACAACCCAGGCAACGTTTGTAACAGAGTTGCAAACAGATATAGTAAAGGATCTAGAAAAACTATCTAGCTCTACAATTGTTGTGTGTATACATTCACAAAATCATCCTCACTTTTCTTATAGAAATAGCCTTCAACAAATTTTTGCACCTGTTTAAATTTTTTTTTTGTTTTAAAGGGGAGGGGGGATGTAGTTGTGTATTATATTGTTCAATGTATTAATCCCTTTGCTCGTGTTCTCAGGTTGAAGGTATTTTAGTTGCAGCCAATGTGTACTCGACCCCCTTTGAGCTTGTATGTGCAAAATGCCATTCTCCTGCTTCTGCCTCCACTTTGATAAGTGATGATACGATTGATTGTCTGCGATGCGGTGAAAAATGTCCATATATTTATGGACATTGCGTCAATGGTGTTATCTAAATTGTGGGCAACACAACCATGCACTGTATGGTTAGGCAACCTCTGTTACAAACTGTGCTTCCTGAGTTGGCAGAGTTGTCGTATGAAATGTATCTACAGAAAAAAGGCAAGCAGTGTCTACATGATGTAGCAGCTTCGAATACAGAGAAAATTCACCTTAAATGAGGACAATGCAATTTTGCATATCGACTAAAGAAGGGGGGGTGGGGGGAAATTATATCAAACTTTGGGAGGAAATGAAAATACCTCATCTCTCTCTAATATTTGTTCAACATCCAGATGAAAGTTCGTTTCAAGAGAAAAAGAATGCGGCGACGTGTTTTCTTTGTATATCAAATTGTTTGGTGCAAAGGTCGATGGGTTCTGCTCTATGGAACCTTCTGGGAACTTGCTTGCGAGATGTTTAAAGTATAGTTGGTTCTTGGTTATCTTCTTTGTCTGTCAATTTTTATACCGTGGAACTCCAACTATTCTTTGGAGGACACGGAACAATATAATCGATTCTTTTTAGCCATTTGGCACACAGATCCGCCTGATAATTCCTATGTCGATATGACGCAAATGTGCTATGTGAATTTATTTAGAAGATTTCCTTGATTGATGAACTTGATCAAATTATTGTTCTGAAATAATTTGAAATCAACGATTATATAGTGTGCAAAGTGCAATTGTCCTATCATACCAACAAGAGGCTCTTAAAATTCAAATTGGTCGTTATTTTGGCATTTTTGCTTATTCGATGAACTTGGTAAAATTAATATCCTGAAATAATTTGAAATCAACGAATATATATTGTGCGGAGTGAAATTGTGTTATATGAACAAGAGGGCCTTAAAATTCAAATTGGTCCTTCTTATGCTTACGGTGATAGAATCTTATAAAAAAATTATTTTGTTTCCTTCATTTTTTTAAAAATAAGTGATTTAATATCCTTTAATAATTAATGTAATTCACTTGTACAATAACAATAGCTAATATTAATATTTTTGTATTTGAAAATCATGTTTTTAAATAAATTTAGATAGGATAAGCATCGCTAAACAATTGCAATGTTGAACTCGCCAAACGTGGAGTCCGCAAATCCACCTGTCAATTTGTATATTGCAGAAGTCTAGGTGTTATCTGTAGGACAGTGAACAATAGAGACTCTATTTTCGGCCCGCCATGCCGCGAACCCATGATCCAAAAACTACAAAAGTATTGAATGAAGGATCTGCATATGTTGTATAAAATCTCATTCCATACTTTATATAGAGACAATGTCCACAAGTCTGCGTCTCAATTTGTATATATCAAAAGTTTAGGTGCTCTTTGTAGGACACGGAACAATAGATACTTAATTTTCAGCTTGCCAAGTTACGAACCCACGATCCAAAAAGTGCCCAAGTATCCAATGAGGGATCCGCATATCTTATAGAACAATGTGTTTGTATGGCGTAGAATAATAGAGGCCCAATTTTCATCCCGCGAGCCCCAAAACCCCCGATCAAAAAAAATTGCTAACTATGAAATTCATACGGGATCGCTACAGAACAATAAAAGTGCAATGTTCAACCAACCAGCGCGATTCCACCCATCAATTTGTATATCGTGGAAGTGTGGGTTCTATTTGTAGGAGACTTAACAATAGAGACTCTATTTTCGACCCGCCAGGCCGCAAACCCGCAATCCAAACACTGCCTAAGTATGAAACGAGGGATCTGCATATGCTGTATAAAATCTTTGCATATGCTGTATAAAATCTCATTCCATACTTTATATAGATACTATGTCCACAAGTCCGCTTGTCAATTCCATATTCTATATAAAATCCCATTCCATACTTTATATAGAGACTATGTCCACAAGTCCGCGTGTCAATTTGTATATCGTGGAAGTCTAGGTGTTGTTTGTAGGACACGGAACAATAGATATTTAATTTTCAGCCCGCCAGGTCGCAAACCTGTGATCGAAAAAATGCCCAAGTATGGAATGAGGGATCCGCATATGTTCTAGAACAATGTGTTTGTACAACGCCGAACAATAGAGCCCCAATTTTCATCCTGCCATCCCCAGAGCCCCCGATCAAAAAATATTGCTAAATATGAAATTCATAAGAGATTGCTACGGTACAATAAAAGTGCAATGTTCAGCCAAGTAGCCCGAGTCCACCTGTCAATTTGTATATCGCGGAAGTCTGGATGTTATTTGTAGGAGAAGGAACAATAGAATCTATTTTCGGCCCGCCAAGCCGCGAACCCGCGATCCAAAAACTGCCTAAGTATGGAATGAGGGATTCGCATATGCTGTATAAAATCTCATCCCATACTTTATATAGAGACTATGTCCACAAGTCTGTGTGTCAATTTGTATATCGCGGAAGTCTAGGTGCTATTTGAAGGAGAGCGAACAATAGAGACTCTATTTTCGGCCCGCCAGGCCGTGAACCCGATATCCAAAAACTACCCAAGTATGGAATGAAGGATCTACATATGCTGCATAAAATCTCATTCCATACTTTATATAGAGACTATGTCCACAAGTCTGCGTGTCAATTTGTATATCGCGGAAGTCTAGGTGCTCTTTGTAGGACACAGAACAATAGATACTTGATTTTTAACCCGCCAGGTCGCGAACCCGCGATCCAAAAAGTGCCCAAGTATGGAATGAGGGATTCGCATATCTTCTAGAACAATATATTTGTACAGTGCGGAACAATACAGGCCCAATTTTTAGCCCTCCAGCCCCAGAACCCTCGATCAAAAATAATTGGTAACTACGAAATTCATATGAGATCGCTACGGGACAATAAAAGTGCAATGTTCAGCCAACCAGCCCGAGTCCACCTATCAATTTGTATATCAGGGAAGTGTGGGTGCTATTTGTAGGAGACGGAACAATAGAGACTCTATTTTCGACCCGCCAGACTGCGAACCCGCAATCCAAAAATTGCCTAAGTATGGAACAAGGGATCTGCTTATGCTGTATAAAATCTCATTCCATACTTTATATAGAGACTATGTCCACAAGTCTGCGTGTCAATTTGTATATCGCGGAAGTGTAGGTGCTATTTATAGGACACGGAACAATAGATACTAAATTTTCAGCCCGCCAGGCCGCGAGCCCGCGATCCAAAAAGTGTCCAAGTATGGAATGAGGGATCCACATATGTTCTAGAACAATACAAATGCAATGTTCATCCAAGCAGCTCGTAGGTCCTCCTGTTAATTTGTATATTGCAGAAATCTGGGAGCTATTTGTAAGACACGGAACAATAGAGACTCTTTTTTCAGCCTGCCAGGCTGTGAACCCGCGATCAAAAAAGTGCCTAAGTATGGAATGAGGTATCCGCATATGCTCTATAAAATCTCATGTCTATAGTTTATCTAGAGACTCATCTTTGTAAGTCTCACTTTCAATTTGTATATCGCGGAACTGTAGGTGCTCTTTGTAGAACAAGGAACAATAGATACTCAATTTTCAGCCCACCAAGCCGCGAACGTGCGAAAAAAAAAAAGTGCCCAAATATGGAATGAGGGATTTGCATATGTTCTATAAAATATCATGTCCATACTTTATAAAAGTACATGTTTACTATGTATTGCTCGTTTGTCGAAATACTTTTGTATCACTCGGTCAACCAGATTGTACAAACTTTCTCGTCTAATTAAATTCTGCAATATAAATATTTAATAGTAATAATTTACCACAAGTCAGCTTCTGGATTTGTATATCACGGAATTGTCAGTGCTATTTGTAGAGCGCGAAACAATAGATGCCCAATTTTTTTCCCACCAGCCCGACAACCCCCGATCCAAAAAAGTGTCTAAATATGGAATTAATACGGAATCGCTAAGGACAAAAAAAAAGTGCAATGTTGTACCAACCAACCCACAAGTCCCCCTGTCAATTTGTATATTGCGGAAGTGTAAGTGCTATTTGTAGCACACGGAACAATAGAGGCTCAGTTTTCATCCCACCAGGCCGAGAACCATCGACCCTTCATGTATCCTGGGTATATCTTCTGTCGTTTTTCTTTTGTAACCCGCCCGACCACTTTCCATACTTTGGTATTTCTTGGAATCATTTTGGCCATCATCGTTGTGTTCGTACTTGTTTCCAGATATGCAATAATTAAGCTTTAATGCTAGTAGCTTTCCTGCAAAAACCATTCAAATTGTTATTAATGTCCGAAAATCCGGAGAATATTTGTCATTAGTACGAATTAAACTAAGATTTTTGCACAAGCATGTTATCCTTTCCAAGTATTCAGTTCAAAGGCGACGCAATCTTTTTTTTTTGTGCGCCAGCTGGTTGGTGCTTTTAACAAATTTCTGATTCTTAAATCTCTTTTCGTCGTCACCACCACCTTCGCACTTTTTTCTAATTGTGCAATTAGTGAACTGTGATGGTCATAGGTCATTCTGCACGAACCCTAGAAATTGTCATTGATTAGCAAAACTCTCGAGGAAATATTCCATTGATACGCATTAAACCATAATTTGTGAAGGGTTATATTATCCCTCCCCGATTTTCATTTCAAACATCGTCTTGAGCAAATGGAAATTCTTAATAACTTCTGGCAACAGTTCTCTCCACACACAGTAAACACAATGGGGCATAATGGCCAGAGGTTCCACTATTCCATGGCATATTCTTACTATTCATCTCCCTCCACCCAGGAGCAAAAAAGGAGATGGTCCCTTGGTACACCGAGAGATATATTTCAAGCCAAAAAATTCAATGGCAACCCTGGTTGCTCATAGAACCTGCCCAGTTGCAGTCATGGCTGTCGCAGAAGTTGATGCTATGAATTTCGAGGCGGAAGAAGATGATCTGATGGACGATGATACGTCAATGGATGATGGCAATGCAGAGAATATTCCCACTACTAGGCCTAAATTGAAATCAACCATAACAAACGGACCTTCCCGGCTCGGTGATCGCAGTCATGAAAACACCAAAAGGAGTTTCAGAAAAGAAACTGACGGTGAACGCAAAAGATACTTTGCACCGCGAAGTAGGAATTCCAAAGTTCCAAATTAGTTTGTTCCGGGAAGAAGAGTTTCATTGTAAATCCATGATATGTTGATGCTCCCAGAGATATATTTCAAGCAAAAAAAATATTATTTAACATTTTTGGGCATCAAGTCCAAAAGTCTCACTGTTGCAACACATTTTCCTACTAGTCATCTCCTTCTGCCTAGAATGGACTAATTTGGGCCTCTAGAATTGCACGTGCAAGTTGTTTTTCATTTTCTTCCTTAGGGAAAGCTTCTGAAAAATATTAATTTTAGCAGAGGATGATTCATCGAGGAGAAAATTCCAAGGATCTTGCACATTGCGGAACCCGTGCTTGTGTTTGTCGCAGATACCTTCAATGTTTTGGCCCAAAGAACTGGGTCCAATTTCTAAGAAGAGATGTACAGTACTCGGTGTTTTTCTTATTTTTTTAAATGGATTTGCTATTAAAAAAAAAATTCCTTGGACTCTTCGTTGTTGCCTCTTTTCTGGGTTTAACGCATGTTCTAATTGCCATTCTTTGATACTCTTGTTCTTCTTCAATATTCTGTTTACTAATACCAATGTACAATGTTGCAGCAAAATCGTTATTCTTGTTTCTAGCCATGCAATTATTAAGTTTTAATGCTAACAGCCCATAATGCAAAAGTTTAATACTTGAATTAATATGTTGAACTAATGGAAGAATGTATCAAAAACACAGTTACACCCACACGTTCCAATAAAATCTAATCTTCAATAAAGCATTTGCTGGCAATTAGTACAAAAGGAAGTTTAGTAGCTAAGTTGATATGTTACAATCATGGAATAATGTATCAAGAACATAGTTGCACGCGAACGTTGCAATCAAATGTAGTCTTTAACAACACATTTGTTGACAATTAGTAGATCATGGTTTTGCAACAATGGGGCTTCTTTGAAACCAATTCGCGCTTACGAAAACTGCTTTATGCCTTTCTATTTTCCCACTCTTTTATTCCCTCTAGTTTATCTTCCTGGTTACTTAATCATTTTTTTTCCCGAGAATGCATTGCTTTGCAGCTTCGTGGATTCACGCATTTCCAACGACTACTTCCCCTTTCTTTAAATTGACCCTATATTGTTCCCTATCCCACAACTGGCACCCAGAGTTCCGCCATATACAAATTGACAGGCAGACTTGCATGGTGGTCCGGTCAACATTGCACTTCTACTTTTCCATGACCTCCAAACAGCATTCATAGCTTCGCTATATACAAATTGACAGATATACAAATTTGCAACCGTTCTTAGATCATACCATTTTCCGTATTACGGTCCACCTATCATGCCATTTTCCGTGGTGCACATTTTTGCACTGAAAACTTTCAAGAAATACAATTTAACCATCGGGTCCTCGCATATTTAGTGGAACAATTGTCACCCCATTTTGAAGCCCGTCTATTCCCTTTCCATACTTCGCCATTTGTTCAAATTTCTTTAGGGAATCGTCACTTTGGCGGGTTCAAGATATATTTAGTTCGTAGTGGTTGTTTCATGTGTCTGCGCCCTTTTGCAATTAGCAGTTGGAAATTATATATAAGATCTTATTGCTACGCATGCAATTAGCAATTTCCCTATTCCATACTTAGCCACTTTGTCGGAATTTCGCAAATATACAAACCACTGGTTGAACTACCCCATCATGATCTCTTCTGTTTTACACATTTTGCACTCAAAATTTTTGAAACATGAAATTTCACCATGCAACATTCGGCTATCCTGACTATTCCCGTAACCCTTTTTTGAATCCCGTCCGATCGCTTTTCAGAGCTTGCCATTCTTTCCTTGCTCTACGTCGTCTTTGTCACCTTCGCACTTGTCTATAATAAAAGAAAATAAAAAGTTATATATATATATATATATATATATATATATATATATATATATATATATATATATATTGTTTCTAAATATGGAATTGTTGGCATTTAATTCTAACAGGTCATCATGCAGAAACTGTATATATTGTCATTGATGGGAGAAAATCTCGAGGACATCTCGTATTCATGCGCATTAAACCAAAATTTGCGGGGGGATTATATTATCCCTTCCGAGTGTTCATTTCAAAATCATGAAATCATGTTCGCACAGTGTGGCCTTCGCACTTTCATGAAACCTCCATTCCTTAATTGCTCTTCGTCATACCTGCCACATTCTCATTTCTAAATATGCAATAAATAAACTTTACTGCTAACATTTCATCATGCACCACCAATACAGATTATCATTAATCAGCAAAAGGCTCGAGGAGCTTTCCCATTCATAAGCATTTAACCAAGATTTAGCAAAAAGTTACATTATTCGCTCTAACTGTTCATTTAAATCATCATCTGCAGCAAAGAAACCTTCTCATAAACCTATGGCATCATCTCGGCACTAGTTCTGTGGAGATACAGTGAACATGTTCGGCCGTGAGAACCAAAACTTCCATTGGTCCAGGGCATTTTCTTATTACTCAACCTTTGTCGCAGAGAACCAAGTAATTTGGACCTTCTGGATTACTCATGCAGGTTGTTTCCCTGAGGTTTTTTACTATAAGGACCTGGTCTCTTGGTGCACCGATAAATTTATTGCAGAGAAAAGAATTATTCCACTACACGACTGCTCTTTTGTTTCTTTGTCACCTCGGGTCTTGTGCCATATGCTAAAATTGCCCGAGCCAACATTGACATTCAAATGAGAAGATTGCAAACAATTCCTAGCAAAGCATAATAACGGATTGGACCTCTTGCCCCTTTTTTTGGAAAACCCGAATCTAGTTCCTGAAGATATTACAAGCATGCAGGTTAGTTCATTTAAAATTATATTTCGCAAAATTGCCTGGCTGTTTACAAGAATAACAGGACAGGAGTCCACAGGTACTGTTTCCCACGTGGCTCTTTATATTTTATACTTCATAGTCAACGAGCAAGCCATTTTTTATTGGGGCGGGTTAATTTCCTATGAAATCTCTTCCCAATTGTCAAGCTACAAAAGGGAAAAAAAATATATATATGTCATCCTATTTAATTGTTGCAATAGCACATTCCTGCCGATTTCCACAACTGTCTCTGTCCAAGAATGTCAACTGTGAATTCCACCCAGTAACGTTCTGGTACTAGGCCTTGTGGAAACACAAGGCTTCCCACTATTTTTATGAGGTTTTTAATGGCTTCCTGTCTGTTTTCAAAGTTTTTTTATTAGGAGAAGATACTCCCCACATATTTGAACAGGAAAATAGTTTTTTGGACAAAAAGGGGACACTCCAACATTTGGATAATTACACTGTCATAAGAATTTTTGGCTCCACGGAACAACTTGCATTCCTTCCATGTCACATTACGGACAGAATTTTTATCGCAAAAGTAACATGTCAATACAGCTACTGGTTCCATCTGTTCCAAAGGAAGAAAAAAAAATGGTTCATTCCTCTGCCTTGGAAAATAGGGGAGTTCGTGTTGAAAAACATCAACAAAATTGACGATTTCGCAACACATTTTAGCATATCCAACCTCATATATGATGAAGACATAAAAGGATTTGACCCCTATGATATTTTTAGACAACATTTATAATCACTTTACCTCGACAATTGTTTTGTAAATAAACACCTTCCCAAAAACACAGATAGTGACAGTCCTGCCTCTGATACCGGCGACGTAGAGACAATGCAAAGCTGCACTAAATTGTATACGCAACAGGGGAAAGACCCCAGTGATAAGAGTGTTCAATCCGCAAATACCACTCCAAAAAGTACAACATCCCGGAGCATCACTCCAACAACCCATCACAGCAACAAAGAAACCCACAGTTCTTCAAAGGGAGGAGGACATAACGACCCTCCTCACTCTAAAATTGATAGTTCTCACAAGCTTCCAGTAGAGAAGAAGAGAAAAAAAAATGTGGGGCAGGCGGAAGAGCCGAAAATTCAGAGTGAGAACATGGAATTTGACACTGATCTGGATGCCATGTTCCCCTTGCTTGATCAGCCCGAATACGCCATTCCCCATAGCCATCCAATGGACATATCTATTACCCAAAATTTTGGTGAAGATGAATCCTTCGTGTTCCAGAGCGTTGTTTTTTATAGCCGGAACAAAAAATTGATATTTGAGAAAAAAATGTTAAAAATATCAAAGGCAAATATTGTTCAGAGGTTAACGTTGCCAACATGCGGCCGTCCCAAATCTGTCAACTTCACACCACCACCAGAGAAGCACTTCATGATTCCATTGGACTCATCGAGAGCCAAAATGTTAGACTGAAGGACCGAGTCAAGGAATTGGAATACGCTTTCTTTCCTATGCCATTGCTTGTCGATCCTTTGGCAATATCCATGCCTGGCACCCCTGCACCCAATGTAAAAACATCCTCCACCATACTCGCATCATGTAAAGGTTATGTGGAGAACAATATCAAAAAAATAATGGAACTGGTTACCGAGGCATGGAAAAGATCACAAACCATTGCTTCCCTTGGAACCAAGGCACACAGCTTGCTCGAGATTTTGCAAGCTAAATTAAAAGATGAAGAAAATTTCTTTTTAAAAATGGTCATTCATTTTGGCAAGATTGTCAACAATACGACAGAAAAAAAAATTAATAAATAAATAAATAAAATTAAAAAAAAAAAAAAGAGAAGAAGATCTTCCATCCAAAAACCGGATCGACCAATTGAATGCATGTTGGAAAGAAAAAGTAAAGAACCTGCGTCTCATTGTTCAGTCATGTGAACAAGCCATATCGAAGAAAGATAAATTATTCACAAAGCTGTCAAATATAGACTTAGCCGAGAAAACCAATGACTTCTAAGACCCCCTCTTAATCGCAAACTCCTTGCCCTTAACTAGGCAAGAGTTCGATAAACAGGTTGCTACGTTGAAGACCTTGTCTCTGGAAAAATTTTACAGCATCCTTCGATTTGATCAAGCTCACGTCCATGACTGGCTAGTCAGATATGCAGTACAGAATGAGGAAATTCATCAAGCTCTCTCTAATCTTTCTATCGACTTCCAGGAATTAGAAAATGATCTTTTCAACATCAAAATCTGGAATGAGATCAACGTCACCCCAATGAGAGGCTACATTGAAGAATGGCTCGAAAGGAAATTGAAACAGACTGCAAACGAAAGACAACAGGCAGTTACCAGCATTCCAGCAGGCGTGGAGAACATCCTTGAAACCGCAGTCGTCGTTGACATCAATGAAACGACAGTCGCAAGCAAATAGCAAAAGCCCTCATATGTCGACGACATCAATGAAACAATAGCCACAAGCAAATAACAAAAGCCCTCATATGTACCATCACTGTAAGTTTACTCATCGCATCTTTCTTTGTTTCTCAACCCAGTTTTCCACTTTATTAAATAAAGATGTATAGGCAAACACTTATACCTTTCCATTTATTTTCTTTTGCGGCTATTGCACTCTATCTTCTTTTCACAATCCTGTTTTTTGTATGTATTGTTTTTTGTACGTATTTATTTAATGGTCCCCGGGAGCCCCAATCCCAGTCTACATGACAAACCCATTGAAATTTCAGTTTATATGTAACAGACTTTAATTTTTTTGTATATTTCAAAATTTGCAGTGGTATGTAACAAACTTTTATTTCTTGATAGATTTCAAATAAAAATGCATTTAAATTTTTATATGTTAGACTCTATTCTTATCTTTCATGTATAACAAATGCATTTATTTTTTAATATGTTAGACTTTTATTCTTATCCTTCAGCATTCTGTATGGCAAATGCATTTACTCTTTTATATGTTAAAGGCTTTTCTTCTTTTATATATTTCAAAATAAATGGCTTTCAACAATGCAAGCGTCATTTACTTATACACCATGTTCACAAATGCATTTAAATTTTTATATTTCTTATCTCCTATTAATTTATGTCTTCATATATTTTTATCTTTCATCATTCCATATGGAAAATGCATTTAAATTTCCAAATTTAATCTTGCAGTGTCAACAAATTTTTTACTATCTTATATACTTTCAAAAAATTAGGTTTGCTATATACTTTCAAAAATTAGATGGTGCTCTCCTGCCAAGAGTCATTTACTTTTGCCCCATCTTCCATGATATACATGTTGCACACAACATTTCCCCGATATACATTTTGCACCAAATACTTCGTTTCATTTACAATTCGACCCCATTTTCCACAATTTGCTCTCTGAGCTTGTTGGCGGAGACTAAGCTGCCACGCAGCCTTGTTATCGTAACTTAAGTGAAACAAGAGCCATCGAATCAATTAAATACAAGCTAAGAACTACAGAATATGCACACAGAAAAATCAAACGTTTATACAAGCACACGGAACTACAGAATATGCACACAGAAAATCAAACGTTTTTGTATTGAGCATTACGTTTTGCACTGTAACAGCCTTTACACAAAACGCAAAGCCATCTCATATCGCATAGACAGACCTAAAATCAACTTCAATCATCAATGCGATACAATAATGTTTTAGTGTTCAACGCACATCATGTGTACATTCTGTGCAGAATATTATTAGCACAGCAGATTCGATGACAAGAGGGAACATGATCTGGTGATAAATTGCCTGAACTCTTGAAGATCTACAAACCCATCTCCATTAACATCCACATTTTCAATCATGCGCTGGCAGAAACAAACATCCGTCCCCTCCATCAATCCCAATCTGCACAAAACATCACTCAACTCTATTGCACTGATAAACCCGTCTCCATTCTGGTCGAACACAGCAAACGCCTCACAGATCGCCATATCATCAATCTCATAATCACCATTACTTACAAATTCTCCATTTTCATCTTTGTCATCAGATATCAATCTGCGATAAAAATCCCTGAACTCCATGAAAGTAAGAAACTCATATCCACATGCAGAGACTGATTTCACAGATGACTCCACGTCTTCCATGGGAATCTCCAGACCTAATTTCTCCAGAAATCTCATTATCTCCTCCGTGCTAACCCTTCCATCACCATTCTCGTCCAATATTCTGAAAATGCTTGCAACGCACCCATCACTCTCTGCAATATCTAAGTCCTTATCATTCTTCTTCTGATCTTCAAAGTTGAGGTTGATCTCTTCCTTCTGCTCATACAGTGGATCCTTTGAACCATTCTGATGGTGTTTGCTATCGTCATCATCAATTAAATTTATAAGATTTGCAGGATCATGAGTTGCTTTTTTGCAACTACCGAAGAGACAACCATAATACCAGTTAAAATCTAAATACATGAGAAAGTCATCCCCGTCCAGACTATTCTGCAAATCCTGATCTCTGATGGAAACCCTAATGACCATCTTTTATAAGGAAATCCTTTACCTTTGAAAAAAATGACCAGAGCTTTCAATGAAATCTTTCCTATCAGGATAAACAGGCATCGGCTTATGGAAAATTTCATGATAAAGAATTCAGGCGAAGAAAGAAAATTTGGCCCGAAAATATGGGTTCGGTCAGCAGGGCGTAATAAATAATGATACAAGACGTGAGGGCGTCATGTTACTGATATCTCACGTCAGACATCTCACGTCAGGTTAGCATTATTAGACTGAACAACGAAAATACATGTGTCTTTGTAGCTATCGGTAATAGACAAACGAAGAAAGCATGGAACTTATTATCAATTTTTAGATTTTAATTATATAAAAATTCTAACTATATAAAGCTTTTTAGAATAAATTAAAGCATGGAACTTATTATCTTTTAAAATTCTAACTATATAAATCTTCTTAAAATAAGCTAAAACATGGAAAAAGGTGCTGATGACAATTAGGAGTAACTAGCCATCTTCCTTTTTTTCAGGTAAAAAGAAATGGGCATGAATTCGGTTTGATTTTCAGGGGTAGCTTGAGTTTGGCATGAATCAAAATTTTATGTATTTTAAAACCATTCGATCAGACTTCTAAATCGAGCGGAAATTCAAAACTCAAACACCAAAAACATGCCAAAAAAATAAATCGAGAAAAAAGATTGCTCCTAAGTTAACCCACTCCAAGATTTAATGCTTGAGTAAATTTGATAGTTGTCAACTGTGAATAATGATACTAGCACAGCCACTCAAAATTGTGGCAGAAAATGAAACGCACAGCCAGAAAATGAAACCCACAACCAGAAAATGAGCATCTACAGCCAACACAGCCAGCGTGCTAAATCCAAAGTTTAATCATTTAAACGTGGCAATCATATAGTGATACAGTAATTTCTTAATATGATTAGGTAAATGTTAAAAGGTAAATAGGTTAACGGATGCATTCAAAAATACAAGGAAGTTATCTTGAGGAAATCACATTCATTGATTTGGGAGGACGACTAAGAATATGTCAGCGTATTCAATTGTTAGCCATCAAATCAGAATTTTAAATTAAAAAATGATTAATTATACTCATTATCAATAAGTGTATGTCTTTCGACGTAACAAAACGTAAGAACATCCTATGACGGATATCTCACGTCCAATTACTGTTATAATGTTGATCAATGAAAGTCCGGGTATCTATATCGTTATTAGTAACAAACAAACGAAGAAGAAACGTAAGGTAGTGAGTTATTGATTTTTTTGGTGAGACAATTGGTAAGTTATAAATTTTCTGGTTAGACACTTAGTGAGTTATTAGTGCCGGCCAAAAGAAGGGAATATTTTAGGTTAGTTTTTTATATTTTTAGTATTGTAAAATTAATATTTTTTAATATTTATATATTAATTTAATATTGTGAAAAATATAAATAATTTTTTTAATATTTAATATTTTTTAATTCTGTTTCACGATTGATTGAAAATGACGAAGTTACAATTCGTTTTTGTTTCGATGTGAAATTGTAAAAAAAATATATATTTAAAAAATTTGAAATATTGCTATCTACGTTTTACTGCTGGACTCTCTATCTTACAGTTATTTAACAAGTTGATCTCCGTTGTTTATTGTGTATTGCACTTATTTACTTTTTATTTGGGATGAGTTTACTAGAACACAATCGTTAATTGTTGGATTACCAAACACTAACCACTACAAGCAAAAAAAATATGTAGTTTGGATTACTAAACACTAATCACAAGAAGCAAAAAGAAATCCATGTTCATTATATTAAGACCTTCAAACATTGCACTAACACCTTGACATACTACATCGGGGTCAAAAAAAAAATCCATCTTCATTATATTAAGACCTTCAAACATTTCACTAACACCTTGACATACTACATCAAGGGTTGAATGACTTTTTTATTTATAAAAAAATATAGAACTGTAAACTTTGGGGAATAACCTCACACTAATACTCTTTGTCCTCTACATGTATACCAATTAGCTACTCAAAAGTTGCACACTAATACTCTCCAAAAAAATAAAAGCCAAGGTTAGAAAAAGCAAAATTAATATAGTTTTGAAAATTTTCAATAATAACAAGTTTTATATTTAGAAAAGTTATTCAATTTCCTACATCTTCTTACTCAAAATACAAATTCATTGTCTAGGTCTCTCAAAATATCCATGTAGGTCTAGAGATGTTTATATTTTTCAAATTTCTATTTCATCTAAAATGTCAAAAAAAATTATCATTAGCTTGCACTCACCCTCTTAACATATTTGTCCCCTTGCACACTAAATATTTTGAATCATACTCTATACATATTGGATCTTTCCTTGGTTGTGCCAATCTATCCTCCTTTATTCCACCATTGTATCATTGACAAGATCTCTTGGTGCCCACAATGGAGGCAATTACCTATCTCCCTAGTAACCAACACTCAAAGTCAACTCAAGTTTTTAATTTTTATCCAAATTGATCATTTTTGTGAGAAATCCTAGAATAAATTCCCTTGCTTATGTAGTGTCATTTGAAGGGTAGGTTTTCATAATCGACCATTTTGGTCCAAGACTGTTTTCCCCATTTGAAAACAATCTCCTCTGGCCTTCCACCAGAGATTGGCATCATAACCAGGAGACATGGGATGCCATTTCAGTCTAGGGTTTCTATGGCCACACTCTGGAAACACCCCAACCTATCTCCAGATTTTCAAATCTCATAAGCGCACAGGAAGTGTGGGGAGGAAAACCCATAACAACAATTCCTGTTTTTGAACCCTCATTGAGTTAAAAGAGATGGAACAACATGATAAAACTAAACCCGAGGATTCAAAACTCCATGGCCCCCTCCATACACAACCTCCTTATCCTTTGGATTTTCAAAGAGAAAAGTGAAAAACCTTTATATGCAAGGGAGTGATATGAACCTTACCTTTGGTTGTCATCACCTAAGAGGAATCGATTGAGTCCACCATTTTGGTCTGTGTGGCTTTGGTCCACAAAAATAGTTGATAAGTGTTGTTGGATAGGCATTTTGGTTAAATTTAGGGATATGCATTAGAACAAGTCAAAGAATAAAAGGCAGTTAGAATACAGACCAGAGCGCGCAACGAAAGAGGACTCTAAGGAGTCTAAGTGCACAACATGGGGAAGTGCGATAGAGCGACGTGCAATAGGCAAAAAGTAGTTAGGATCTTGGGAAATTTTTTCCACTTTGTAACAATCTTATTCCTATTTTGATGTATAAATATGTAAAGGTTTGGGGTAGATAGGAGGTATTTTTCGACAAATAAAAAGTTATTAATGATTTTTTGGGTTATATGAGTCGAGTTTTGGAGAATTTTTGAGGTATGATTGAGGAGTGAGACTCAAACTGCTACAGAACGGCTAGGCAGGTTTGGGAAATGTTACTGTTGCATATTTTGTAGTGCAGTGCGCAACTGTAAGAAGATTATAAATGACTAATATAAGAAGTCAGTCGTTGTGGACATATCCCAAGTTGGGTGAACCACGTTAAACTCTTGTGTCGTGATGTGTTGATTTTTCATTTTTCGATGTTAACAGTTACTATGCAATGATGATAAATGCTTAATTATGTTGAATGTGTTATTCATATATGATGTTATAATGTCACACACTGAAGTAACTGGTGAATGAATGAATTTCAAGCCAAGCAATGTTGCACATAGGGTATGTTGCGTGATAAGTAATTGTTAACTAATGGAAACTATGCACATGAGTAGATGGCTAGTAAGAACATGTTAAATGCCTCACTTCCCCTCATCACTACAAAACCTTGCCTCCTACAGCCCCTCTAGATGCCTCGAGTGAGACTTCACTTGCTTGCAGGTGATGCCGAAAGGGACAATGTCTAAGAATTTTGTTGGTATTTTGATGATTAACCTAGGGTATTCCCAGTGTGTGCCAACAAATGGTTATGTTACGAAGACTGAGATTTGTAATTGAGGGTAATATTTTAGAGGATGAATAAGGAAGAAATCATAGAATGGATAGAGAGGAGGCGACGAGAATTTTCCAGAGAACATAATAGGAAGCCATGACTTAACGACGAACAATGGTTGCAAAGGTATGTGTTCACTATGCTTCATGAAATCTTATTTGGTGAATTTCCGATAATTTTGAATGAATGGTTAGAAAGGCCAGTGGAGAATGTTGGAAGATATCGAGCTGAGGCTTCGAGAAATTGGACCCCTGAATTAACCAAACATTTGAATACAATAAATAATAAGGTTTCTCGTGTAGTTGATTATTGGTTGAATAGTGTACTGGGGGGTTAGATTACATAGTTTTCAATAGATTGTACCCAGTCTTATAGTGTCATAGAGAGGGAATTTTTCAAGGGTCTGCATGTAAGATATTTGAGTGCACTGTCCACCTGGATAAATGTGTTGTTGTGCGACAAGAATGTCATGAAGATGGAATCTGATTGTTAAGCACCTTCACGCACATAGGGGGGCTGGGGGAGGACCAGAGGATGGTCTGAGAGAAATGAAAATGATGAATAAGGATCAGATGGACTGAGGATGTCGAGAGAGGAGGAGAGTGATTCAGACATAGATATTGGAGTATTGCGATGTGGGAAAAGGTTTAGGTACAGTAAGAAGGAGACTATGGCTAAGAGAGAAGAGAAACACAGAGTGTTTGAGAAAAAAGACTCCTACACAGTACTTCAGATCACACTGTATAGACAAAGGAAAGAGAAAGAAAAAGATCCTCAGTACAATCCAACAAAAGAAGGAATTCCATCTCATATCAGAATCTATGTCGAACCCACGACCTCATGTGCATCATCAATATCTGAAGAAGAAAATAGAACTATGTCGAGAGCAATTGTAGTTAGTGGAGGAAGTCAGAATAGTGGAAGTAGCTCAGTGAACAAGATTCAGTCTGCATCACTGAAGGTAAGTACTACAAATATATAATGGAAGGAATAGATCATACGTTGAGAATGTCAGAATTCCAGGGAGAGGGGTCGGAAGACCCAGAGCAACATATGTTTGTATGCGACATGAGATGGACTATGAAGAATGTCCAGGATGAGGCAACAAAGATTACAGAGTTAGCCACAATGTTCAAAGGTTGTGCACTACTATGGTATATGAAGTATCAAACTACTACACTGGCAGGAAAGTCTAGTACATTGGCAGAGATTGGACAAGCATTGTTAAAGGAATTTTGGACGCTGAAATCCGAGTCGCAGTATCTCACAGAGCTGAAAGAAATTAAGCAAGTACAAAATGAGATAGTTTGGGATTATGAGCAGAGGTTTAAATATGTGATGGGTAGGTTAAAATTCCAGATATCTGATGAACAACATAGATAATGGTTTATTGCAGGCATGTTGCCACACATCCGTTGTCCATTGACACAACAGAAGGTCGCATCGTAGCCAGAAGCATTAGAAATTGTGATGAAGTTAGAAGCATCTCCTATAGGAGATGGTGTAGGAATGGCACAGGTTCAGTCACAGTTAGTTGCACTAAGGATTCAATTGTAAGAGATAAAAGAGGAAAAGGAAAAGCATGAACAAGTTTGGTGTATTACATGTAAGATAGAAGGCCCTCGTAAGGAAGAATGACCAACATTTGCGTAGTTTATGGCTACAGGAGCACCAAACCCATTGGAAGGAGGAGTGGGATATTGTGAAATATGAAAGACGTGGGGACATGTTCTGACTGCTTGTCCATTATTGCAGAAGTACCAACGTACGCCCAGGAATTTGTTTTGTAATTTTTTCAAGTCTGTAGGACACAATGAGAAATATTGTTGCACATTTGACTTAATGAGAGAGTGCACTTCATATGCGTACATAATCCAAGAAGAAAATTCCACAGCAGATGGGGGAGTTCCACAGTATAATACTCTAAGAGGATTTAACCAGGGTGGACGAGGAGGATTTGTCAAAGGTCGAGGACAAGGAGGATTTGTTCGAGGAGGAAGAGGACCAATCATTTGTTATAATTTCAATTAACCGAGACATTTAGCAAGAGACTGCCCGAATCCTTGCATGACGTGCACATACTACAGAGAATTAGACCATCCAACAGTATATTGAAATCAACTAATAGAGAAATGGCAGGAAAGAGGTGATCAAAACTAGAACAAGAATCAGAATATATAGATGTTAGCAGCCAAGGAATGTGATGATTAGCCGAGAGTAGCAGTTGTTAGGCAGGATGGAATTAGAAATGGAGAAGATGCGACGAAAAAAGGAAAGTGGGTCAAGCAATGGATAAGGAAAGAGGTTGAGCATATGCCAACATTTAATCCATAGAAATAGAAAGAGACATATCACCAAGCCAGGAAAGAAATACTAGGACTAGATTAGATCATATCAACATCAAAATCACCACCAGTATATGATATGTCATTAGTCTATGATCGCACCATTCCAGAAAAATCAATTGAGAAGGTAAATACTTTAAAAGATTTTATAAAGAGTTGTTTAGAGTTGATGAAGGATGAAGCAACATTGAACACACTACATGAGATGACCGATCATTGCACCCAAGAAAGAGGAGTACCTACGACACAGAGAGCAGTAAACCAAGTATTGTGCAAGAAGAGGACAAACAAAGAATTCATATTGAGTGTGCAGGTAGGAGAATATGACATGGATAATGTCATTTTGGACTTAGGATCATATGTAAATGTTCTTCCAAGACAAACGTGGGAAATGATGGGGAAACCGAAGTTAGTTTGGTCAATTGTTTAGTTGAGGTTGGAAAACGAGCATAAGATAATTTTGATAGGGAGACTGGTAGGAGTACCTATTAACATAGATGGAGTATTGTGAAACATAGCCAAATTTGAGGTCATTAAGATCCTGGATATCATCCAACCGTATCCAGCATTTCTCGGACTCGATTGGGCCTTTGACAACCAGGAGATTATTAATTTGAAGAAGAAAGAAATTGTTTTTGAAGGAGGAGACTTAAAGGTTATTGCACCATTAGACCCTATAGAAGCAAGAAGGTACGTGGAACCTGTAAGAAAATAAATTGATAACTTGTATAATATGACCGCATGCATGGATGACCACATCAATCCTACTACAGATGGTGCGCTTAGTTGGAGAAGCACTAGCTCTTGTGCATCAGATTCAGAGGAAGGACTTGAACATTGCAAGCACAAGTTGCACGAAGTACTGAATAGACGATGTGCTCGCATTACTCAGTCTTTGTACCAGATCGAAATAGAGGTGTGCGATAGACCAAGGTTTGATGAATTAACTTATGTAAGTTCTTTTGTAAAAGACTTTGATTTGTAGATACCCGAACAACAAAGATTGTTGGCATTAGACGTCACACTAAGAGAAACCCCAGAGAGATGGTAGGCTACACATGAGGAAGGAATAAGGGATTGGAAACATGGTAAAACGTTGATGCAGATCAGATTTGGAACAAAATAAATTATTCACAAGTATAGAGGTATGAGCAGTATGTCAGATCATTTTGCACAGTGTATGACAACTTGGAGACAGATGCCAAAGAAGGAATGGATGCACAAGTTCATTCATACACTTGAGGCGGTTCCTAAGAACTGGTATCTCAAACTAGAAGTGCACAGAGGGACAACATATTGGGAAGAGCTCACCCGAAATTTCAAGGTAAGATTTAGTTTTGAACCCAAGTCACCTATAGTAGATGCAACTCTGTAAGTCATTAGAAGTAATGTTTTTATGGAAGAAGATCAGATAAAAATAGTACATGCATGTAGTGCGCATAGAGAATCTGAAACAATCCATGAACTAATGGAAAGTTTCAATGTTACTGAAGAAGATCAAGAGGAAGAAGATCCCATAAATGTTTAAGTACCAGAGACTAAAGGGGAGCGTGTAGTATGAGGCCCAGAACTCGAATATGATGCATATGTGAATCCATTAAGAGTGTGCAAAGTGAATATTGGCATGAAAGAGAAACCAAAGTTTGTGAATATTTGTGACTATTGGAACGATGAGACTGTTGAAAATATTGCAGACCTATTGCACAAGTATCAATATCTCTTTCCGAAAAAAAAATCAAAGATGAAGGGGATAGCTGGAGTATTAGGCGAGCTGAAGATCCCATTAAAACCAGATGCTAAGCTAGTAGAACAGGGACCTTACATATTGAATCTGAAGTACAAGGAAAAAGTGAAAGTAGATCTTGACATAATGATAGAATCTAGTATCATTGAGCCTGTCGTGGAGTCTGAATGGATAAGTCCAATGTTAGTTCAAGATAAGAAAACATGGGGTATTAGAATTTTCATAGACCTAAGGAAATTGAACAATGCATGTTTACATGACCCTTTTTTGACCCTCTTTACAGACGAGGAGTTAGAAAACATAGGAGGGAAGGAGGCCTACTCGTTCACTGGTGACTTTTCAAGATATCACCGGATAAAGGTTGTTCTAGAAGACAGACATAAAACAAAATTTGTGACAGAATGGGGAAGCTTCTAGTACACAGTGATTTCGTTTGGGTTAAAGAATACACCTATTGTTTTTTCTAGAGTAGTTTTCGCAACCTTTAAGGAATTTATTCATAAGTTTCCTGATTTTCATGTTTTTTATGCAAAAATATGGGGTTTTGGGGCCAGAGTTCTCAGTTTGAGGTCATAGTTCTCGTTAAGTCAATAACTTTGTTTGAATTGTAATTATATGATTGAAATTTGTTTATCTTATTAAAGTATCACATAGAAACTCTGTGGTTGATGCTCAATAGGTGTAGACAATATCAAATATCATTAAATTTGAAGAAATGTATTTTTTGTGCATCGTTTGGGATATTGTTTGGTCATGTGGTATGCAAGAAAGGTTTGTTGTTTGATCATGCCAAGATAGAAGTGATTGTTAATTTACCACCACCTAAATCAGTAAAACAATTGAGAACAACGTTGGTTAATACAAGATATTACAAAAACTTTATTAAAGGCTATGCATATTGTAAAACTCCGATGTAAAATTTATTAAAGAAAGAAGGTATGTTTCGGTGGAATGAAGATTTTTAGCAAGGTCTGGACATATTGAAGTAGAAATTCATAACTATTCCCATTTTGGTGTTCCTAGATTGGAAGAAAGAGTTTCACATTCATGTGGATGCATCATCGATAGCTCTCAGTGCAGTGTTAGCCCATCCATGAGAGGGAGAGATAGACCATCCAATTGTCTTTTCTAGCAGGAATTTGACGACTCTTGAGAAGAATTACATGATGACAGAAAGAGAAGGTTTGGCCATGTTTTATGCCTTGAAGAAGTTTATACACTACTTTTTGGGGTCCCATTTCAATATGTATACAAACCACTCTTCACTGAGATACCTAGTGAACAAGCCAGTGTGAGGGGGGAGAATCTACATGTGGTTATTGTTGTTCTAGAAGTATGAATGTGAATTTATTGTGAAGCCAGGGAAACTGAATGCAGGACCAAAGCATATGTCATGAATACTAACAAGAGAAGATGCAGGGAACTTAGACAATAGTTTACCAGATGTGCATTTATTATCAATTCAAAAGGTAGACAACCACTTTGTAGAAATTGTCCATTTTTTTAGTACATGAATCGCTCCATCCGACATGACAGTAGCGCAAAAGAAGTGATTAGTGGTTAAAGCAATGAAAGATGAATTGATCACAAAAAACTTATATAAGATAGGAATAGATAGGGTACTATGCCGATGTGTATTAGAACATGAAAGACCAATGATCCTAGAATAGTTGTGTGATGGAATTGCAGGAGGTCATTATGCAGGAAAGGCAATGATGCAGAATATCTTGCACACAGGGCTATGGTGGCCCACCCTCCACAAGGACACTAAGGAATATTGTCATAACTGTGATGTTTGTTAGAGAGTAGGAAGGTCATCGCTAAGGGATGAGATGTCCTTGAATCTGCAAGTCACCTTGCAAGCATTTGATAAATGTGCAATGGATTTTTTTAGACCAATTAATCCACCAGCGAGGAGAACATGATCCATGTACATAATTATCATGACATGCTACTTGAAAAGATGGGCAAAGGCAGAACCAATTACAGATTGCAGCGCGAAGACATCTATGCAATTCTTATTTGAGAACATAGTTACAAGGCATGGGTGTCCTAAAGTACTTATGAGTGATCAGGGGACTCACGTTTTGAACAAGACAATTGCAACATTGACATAAGAGTTCTAAATTTAGCATCGAAAGAGAACTTCATATCACCCTCAAGCTAATGGAATTGTGGATCCCTTCTAGAAAATGCATTAACAAAGGTTTGTAATGTACGACAGTATGACTGGGACTTGAGGATTCCTGTAGTTCTATGGGCTTATAGAACTACATGCAAGAAGATGACAGGTCATACACCCTTTCGATTAGTGTATGGTCAGGAAGCATTCATGTCCATGGAGTTTCTTGTACCAAGTATGTGCATTGTTGCGATGACAGAACTTATGGACTCTGGTGCAATAAAAGAAATACTATCACAGATATTTATATTATAGGAAGACTGATTTGTTGAAGGGTTCCATCAGAAAGTACATAAGGAACGTGAAAAGTCCTGGCATGACAGACACATCAAGAAGAAGAAGTTCTAGAAATGAGATCTAGTACTGCTCTATGAAAGTAAGTTATTATAGCACCCTGGAAAGTTTAGGACACACTGGCTAGGGCCATACGTGATCAAACGTGTAATAGAATCAGGTGTTGTTCAGCTGGAACAATTAGATGGACAAGTTGTGGAATGACTAGTGAATGGGAGTCGACTAAAACTGTAGAGGGATGGTCGCCTTTCCACGCACTAGCCGAATTGCACAAGCTAACTTGTATCATAGTGTACTGTAGAAATAAAAGGTAGAAAAAGAAATAAAAAGCAAGGAAATGGTTTAGGGAAGAAACTGATAGTTGACGAGTCCAAGCAGAAAAAGTTTGCAGAAGATAAAGGAGCATGAAGAAGAGCGCACAAACCGAAGATGGAACGAGAAATGGAGAAGATTCGACGAAAAAAGGAAAGGGGGTCAAGAAATGGATAAGGAAAGTGGTTGAGCATATGCCAGGATTTAATCCATAGAAAGAGAAAGAGACATATCAGCAAGCCATGAAATAAATACTAGGACCAGATTAGATAGTATCAACATCAAAATCACCACCAGTATATGATATGTCGTCAGTCTATGATCCCACCATTCTAGAAAATTCAATCGAGAAGGTAAATACTTTAAAAGATTTAATAAAGAGTTGTTTAGAGTTGATGAAGGATGAAGCAACATTGAACGCACTGCATGAGATGACTGATCATTGCACCTAAGAAAGAGGAGTACCTACGACACGGAGACCAGTAAACCACGTATTGTGCAAGAAGAGGAAAAACAAAGAATTCAGATTGAGTGTGTAGGTAGGAGAATATGACATGGATAATGTCATTTTGGACTTTAGTAGGATTGGATGTAAATGTTCTTCCAATACAGGCGTGGGAAATGATGGGGAAACTGAAGTTAGTTTGGTCAATTTTTCAATTGAGGTTGGAAAACAAGCATAAGATAATTTTGATAGGGAGACTGGTAGGAGTACCTATTAACATAGATGGAGTATTGTGCAGCATAGCCGGCTTTGAGGTCATTAAGATCGTGGATAAAATCCAACCCTATCCAGCATTGCTCAGACTTAATTAGGCCTTTGACAACCAACAGATTATTAATTTGAAAAAGAAATAAATTATTTTTGAAGGAGGAGACTTAAAGGTTATTGCACCATTAGACCCTATAGATGAAAGAAGCTATGTGGAACCCGTAAGAAAAGAAATTGATAAATTGTATAATATGACCGCACACGTGGATGACTACATCAATCCTACTACAAACAATGCACTTAGTTGGAGAAGAATTAGCTCTTATGCATATGATTCAGAGGAAGGACTTGAAAATTGGAAGCACAATTTTCACAAAGTATCGACTAGAGGACGTGCTCGCATTACTCACTCTTTGCGCTGGATCGAAACAAAGGTGTGTGATACACCAAGGTTTGATGAATTAACTTACGTAAGTTCTTTTGTAAAATAATTTGATTTGTATATACCCGAACAAAAAATATTGTTAGCATTAGACGTCGCACTGAGAGAAACCCCAATGAGATGGTGGGCTACACATGAGGAAGGAATAAGGGATTGGAAACACTATAAAAGGATAATGCGGATCAGATTTGGAACATAAGAAATTATTCACAAGTATACAGGGATGAGAAGTATGTCAGATCATGTTAAATAGTGTATGACAACTTGGAGACAGATGCCAAAGAAGGAATGGATGCACAGGTTCATTCATACACTTGAGACGGTTCCTAAGAACTGGTATCTCAAACTAGAAGTGCACAGAGGGACAACATATTGGGAAGAGCTCACCCGAAATTTCAAGGTAAGATTTAGTTTTGAAGTTGAGTCACCTATAATAGATGCAACTCTACAAGTCATTAGAAGTAATATTTTTATGGAAGAAGATCAGATAAAAATAGTACATGCATGTAGTGCGCATAGAGAATATGCAACAATCCATGAACTAATGGAATGTTACAATGTTATTGAAGAAGATCAAGAGGAAGAAGATCCCATAAATGTTTAAGTACTAGATACTGAAGGGGAGCGTGCAGTATTAGGCCCAAAACTCGAATCTGATGCATATGTGAATCCATTAAGCACGTGAAAAGTGAATATTTGCATGAAAGAGAAACCAAATTTTTTGAATATTGGTAACTATTGGAATGATGAGACTATTGAAAAGATTGCAGACCTATTGTGCAAGTATCAAGATCTCTTTCCGACAACTTTTTCAGAGATGAAGGGGATAGCCTGAGAATTAGGTGAGATGAAGATCCCATTAAAACCAGACGCTAAGCTAGTAGGACAGGGACCTTACATATTGAATCTAAAGTACAAGGAAAAATTGAAAGTAGAGCTTGACATAATGATAGAAGCTAGTATCATTGAGCCCATCGCAGAGTCTGAATGGATAAGTCCAATGGTAGTTCAAGATAAGAAAACAAGAGGTATTAGAATTTGCATAGACCTAAGGAAATTGAACGATGCATGTTTACATGACCCTTTTTTTACCCCCTTTACAGACAAGGTGTTAGAAAACATAGGAGGGAAGTAGGCCTACTCGTTCACTGATGACTTTTCAGGATATCACCGGATAAAGATTGTTCTAGAAGACAGACATAAAACAACATTTGCGACATAATGGGGAAGCTTCTAGTACACAATGATTTTGTTTGGGTTAAAGAATGCTCCTACTGTTTTTTCTAGAGTATTTGTCACAACCTTTAAGGAATTTATTCATAAGTTTCATGATTTTCATGTTTTTTATGCAAAAATATGGGGGTTTTGGGCCAGAATTCTTAGTTTGAGGTCACAGTTCTCGTTAAGTCAATAACTTTGTTTGAAGTGTACTTATATGAATGAACTTTGTTTAGCTTATTAAAGTATCACATAGAAACTCTATGGTTGATGCTCAATAGATGTAGACAATATCAAATATCATTAAATTTGAAGAAATGTATTTTTTTTCATTGTTTGGGATATTTTTTGGTCATGTGGTATGCAAGCAAGGTTTGTTGGTTGATCATGCCAAGATAGCAGTGATTGTTAATTTACCACCACCCAAATCAGTAAAACAATTGAGAACAATGTTAGGTAATACAGGATATTACAGAAAATTTATTGAAGGATATGCGTAGATTATAACTCTGGTGTAAAAGTTATTAAAGAAAGAAGCTATGTTTCAGTGGAATGAAGATTTTCAGTAGGGTCTGGACATGTTTAAGTATAATTTCGTAATTGTTCCCATTCTGGTGTTCATGGATTGGAAGATAGAGTTTCACATTCATGTGGATGCATCATCAACAACTCTTGGTGCAATGTTAGTCCATCCAGGAGAGGGAGAGATAGACCATCCAATTGTCGTTGCTAGCAGGAAGCTGACGACTATTGATAAGAATTACACGACGACAGAAAGGGAAGGTTTTTCCATGGTTTATGCCTTGAAGAAGTTCAAACACTACTTGTTGGGGTCCCATTTTAATATGTATACAAACCACTCCTCACTGAGATGCCTAGTGAATTAGCCAGTTTTGGGGGGGAGAATATACAAATGGTTATTGTTGTTCTAGGAGTATGAATTTGAAGTTATTGTGAAGCCAGGGAAACTAAATGCAGGACCAGACCATCTGTCATGAATACTGATAGGAGAAGATGCAGGGAACTTAGACGATAGTTTACCATATTTTCATTTATTATCAATTCAAATGGTAGACGACCACTTTGTATAAATTGTCCATTTTTTTAGTACAAGAATCGCTCCATCCGACATGACAGTAGTGCAAAAGAAGTGATTAGTGGTTAAAGTAGCGGATTATCAGTTGGTCGCAGAAAACTTATATAAGTTAGGCGTAGATGGGGTACTGCGATGATGTGTATTAGAACATGAAAGACCAATGATTCTAGCAGAGGTGCGTGATGGAATTGCAGGAGGTGATTACACAGGAAAGGCAATGACGTAAAATATCTTGCATCCAAGGATATGGTGGCCCACCCTCCACAAGGACGCTAAGGAATATTTTCATAACTATGATGTTTGTTAGAGAGTAGGAAGGTCATCGTGAAGGGGTGAGATGTCTTCTAATCCACAAGTCACCTTGCAAGCATTTGATAAATGTGCAGTGGATTTTTTCAGAACAATTAATCCACCAATGAGGAGAACATGATCCATGTACATAATTATCATGACATACTACTTGACAAGATGGGAAGAGGCAGAACCAGTTACAGATTGCAGCGCGGAGACAACTATGTGGTTCTTATTTGAGAACATAGTTACAAGGCTTGGATTTCCTAAAGTACTTATGAGTGATCAGGGGACTCACTTTTTGAACAAGACAATTGTAGGATTGACAGAATAGTTCCAAATTTAGCATCGAAAGAGCACTCCATATCACCCTCAAGCTAATGGAACTGTGGATGCCTTCTAGAGAATGCATTAACAAAGGTTTTTAATTTAGGATGGGACAAATGGGACTTGAGGATTCCTGTAGTTTTATGGGCTTATAGAATTGCATGAAAGAAGATGACAAGTCATACACCCTTTCAATTAGTGTATGGTTGAGAAGCATTCATGTCCATGGAGTTTCTTGTACCAAGTCTGTGCATTGTTGCAATGACATGCCTTATGGATTATGGCACAATAGAAGAAATACCATCACATATACTGATATTAGAGGAAGACTGATTTGTTGCAGGGTTCCATCAGAAAGTACATAAGGAACATGAAAAGGCCTGGCTAGACAGACACATCAAGAATACGAAGTTCCAGACATGAGATCTAGTACTGCTCTATGACAGTAAGTTATTATAGCACTCTGGAAAGTTTAGGACACATTGGCTAGGTCCATACATGATCATACATGTAACAGAAGCAGGTGTTGTTCAGATGGAACAATTGGATGGACAAGTCGTGGAACGACTAGTGAATGGGAGTCGACTGAAACTGTAAAGGGATGGTTGCCCTTCCGCACACTAGCCAAATTGCACAAGATAACTTGTATCATAGTGTATTGTAGAAATAAAAGGTATAAAAAGAAAGAAAAAGCAAGGAAATGGTTTAGGGAAGAAACTGATAATTGATGAGTCCAAGTAGGAAAATTTTGCAGAAGAGAAAGGAGAAGGAAGAATATCGCACAAACAAAAGAAGCAATATCAGGCAGAGAGAAAATGTCGTGTAGAGTGAAGAGATCGCGTAGATAACAATTAAGAGAATTTAAGACAATCCATGATGGGAAGTACAATAAAGAGAGACCATAGCGACGAAGTAGTAGCTTTGCATAACAATAAATGCAGGTTGGAACTAATATTTTGACAAATTGCAGAATCTAATGGATAATTCACCGAAGATACGGAGTTAATGCAACATTAAGGCAAGTAATGAATGCAAGGAACTAGTGGATTAGACAGAAATTTTAAGCATGAAAGGAAGTTAACAACTAGTAATGAAGTATAAAAATGAGCAAAGGGTCGACGGGGGAAGGTTATTTTCAGTTAGAATTTGCATAAAGAGTCGAGTTGTAGAGTTGAGTTGCAAAGATGAGTTTCAAAGCTGAGTTGCAAAGCCGAGTTTTAGAGCCAAGTTTCAGAGCCAAGTTATAGAGCCTAGTTTGACATAGAGAACAATCATAGAGTAAGATTGCACCACCTAAGGTAGAAATGGTTTTAGCGTCAATACCGAATAAACAGACCAGTCAACCAGTTACAACAATTGTAGTTGAAGAAACCACAGAGGCATCCTCCTCAGCATTGAGATTCCACAGAGACTACATACCATCGAGAAAACCATCTGAAAAATAGGTCAACCTATAGAAAGATGCAAAGTACCCACTTGTGGAACTAGAGATTCCATAGGGAGTGATTGTGGAAGGGGACATGTTAGGTATGATACCCACTTTAAAGTATGTCGACCATGACATTAAATATGAGAAGAAGTTTCCAGAGTTAGTACCCAACAGGATCTTGAAGAAACACATTAGTTTTGAGACTCAGATGATAGTCATAGAACCACAAGTGTGGGATACGAGGTTGTAGAAAGTAGTTCTTATAAACACGTTCGACATACCACACTTTGGGAGGAGCCCATATATTAATGCTTGTGTAAAAATGTTGCTAAGTTGCTTGCACGGGGGCTACATGTGGCTCGATAGTCCAGTGTCCATTGATATATATTTGATCATGCACATTACCGGTCTTCCATCGTAGGGGGAGGACCCCTCTCTATTATTTTTCGACAAAAATAATGAAAAGGCTTTAGTTGAGAGAATGAAGGAGAAGTTCCATACATTCCAAGTATGCCACGGATTGGATGTCGCAAGAATATGCGACCTGATAAGAAGTTTTTTGATGCAATCCTTAGCCTATAAGTTGTTAAGAAAGTGCAGAAAAGACCAAGTCCCAACAACAGTCATAGCGGTAGCGGAAAGGTGCGTCGAGGGCGTCTAGAGGAACCAAGCGACATTTTTACTAAACCAATTCCTAATTGATTATGAAGAGGCACAAGATAAGATTATTGAGTTCCATTATGTCTGGTTACTAATTCTAATTGCATTATCATCATGGAAGGAGCCAAACAACACACACTTTTTGTGTGTCAAGGAGAAGCCATGTCTAGTTGTGCGATATTAGAACCTATCGTATACCATGCACAAGGCACGATAGATGGACAACAATGATGCATTTGACATATATAAGGAAAATATTAGGGACAACATCGAGAAGACATTGTGCATACCACCACAGGTGGTCAAAGCATATAAGGTAGTGGTTTTCTTTAAGGCAGGGTGTCACCATATGTACGTACAAGCTAAAAAGGAACTAGATCATCAATGGCTTCCCACCCAATACAGGTTTACTAAGGAGTAGATGGGCCATATCATGGTCGATTGGGATGCAGAGTGGAAGATTACACCAACAGAAATTGGGTCGTCTAAGAAACAAAACCTAGAAGTCCAAGAGATAGGTGATGAGGAAGAAGAAGGAGTCGAACAAGAAAAATGTAATGGCATAGAAGGCACCATGCAGAATAAAACACCACTCATAGAAAAGAAGAAGAGATAACTAGAGACATGAATATCCATCCCACAACGAAAAAAGTGCAAAGTCGTCAAGGAAGTAAGTGGCTATCCAAGCCTGACAAATGAATATTTAGAGAATATAGGAGATCAAGTGAAAGAAGTCATAGGTGACGCATTTCAAGATGCAACACAACATCAGGATGACATGCACAGACGAATACAAGAGAATATGGTCGAGTTGTGACAATTAATAATCAAGTAAAGGAATGTCACACACAGGGCATGTCGCATGATAAGTAACGTTTAACTAATGGAAACTACACACATGAGTAGATGGTTAGTAAGAACATGTTAAATGCCTCACTTCCCCTCATCATTACAGAACCTTGGTTCTTGCAGTCCCTCTAGATGTCAGCCCCTCTAGATGCCTCGGGTGACACTTCACTTTCTTGTTGGTGATGTCAAAAGGGTTGGTGTCTAAGGGTTTTGTTGGTGTTTTGATGATTAACCTCGGGTCTACCCACTATGTGCCAACAAGTTCTTTGATCGTTAGTTCCCTTGCATCCTGTAATATCTAGTCTGCTTGAAGATCGATCCATTCAATTGGATACGTTGTTTCTCTTTGCAAAAACCCTACATTTCCCTTTCACATATTTATCTCCTTCGTCTTCAAATTCCATATTCTTCCTTAGAATATATATATATATATATATATATATATATATATATATATATATATAGTTTTGGTGAATTTTTTTTTTTCATTTATACCAGATACTTCCAAAAAAAATCATATTTTTTAATAAATATTACTCTCATGTCTTCACAATGTATCTAGCTACTATGAATGCAACTAAAAATAATTTTAAAAAAAAGAAAAAGTGTGTCTAACATTTTGTAAAGTCAATAATTGTACTAAGAGTGTGGATCTATTTTATGTTTTTATATCTTTTTAATCTCTTTAATTCTTAATAGATCACCAATTAAGATAAATACACAATGATTTAAAAGGAAGACCCATGCTCTGTCACTATTTTTTTTATTAGTATTAAGTAATATTTTTAGATTACAAAAATTTATAACTATTTTTATAAATAAGTACTACAATTTTTCCCACCCAAATAAAAACCTACAATGTAGGCAAGATAACAATCTAACTTTTGTTAAACAAACAAATAATAATTATATTATTTCCATCTACAACTTCCCTTCTATTTTATTTATAAATAGAACTTTCAAATCATTATATAATAATGACCATATACATTAACCCTTCATTCATTTTTTTTAATATATAATGCACAACCATATATACAACTTGATTTTCAAGATTCTATACTTATGAAATTGGAAGATCGCAACCACTAAACCAAGCCTAATTAGCATTCATCTACCTAAACTAGGAGGACAATGATATGGACGACCACAACAACATACTAGTAATATAATATAAGAAGTAAAGTATGTAAATCTATGTAAATTTTATTTGCCAAATCATAATATAAAGGAATCTATATTGAAACAAAGGTTATTGTACACGAATTTAAGGGTATTATATATTAATTTAGTGTAACAAATTTAGGGTATTGTACCGTTATAATGTTGATCAACGTCATTCGGATCACCTTGCATCAATACAGGTTTCAAAATCACAAAGAATCGGTGAATATAGTTAAAATCTCAAGAGTACGATGAAATTATTTGCCGACAGGGAAGATCTCCAATTTGTGCCTGTGGAGAAAAATGGTAGAATGGTGTTCCTTCTAAAATATGAAAGATTATAATTTCATTAGTGGGTGTTTTATTTCTCGGATCAAATTAAAGAGCAAATGACCTACGGAGGTCTTTGAACATCAAAATGACGGCCTATGTTACTTATTTTTAATATATTTTGTTTTCAATGTTAAATAGTTAAGATGGACTGCTCATTTTTCTTCTTCTAACAATGTCAGAAAATTGATGGAGATATCTTCCTTCTAAATGAAAGCAACAATAAATCAACAGGAATTTTTCTTTTGAATGGTGGATGAAAGGAGAAATTACGGAGAACGGTACTATTTTTTTGATGAAGAAAACAGTTCAAATCAATAGCTAATTTCTAATTTCTTTCTCATTAATTGAAAATCCAAACAAAATAATTTCTTTAACCTGAAAATAAAATCCAAACAAAATAATTTCTTTAACATGAAAATAGCAGTCAATAAGCTGAAATTTTTTGGTTGCAAGGTGATACACGGGGTAAATTAAATGTAATTATGTTTTGAAAAAACTAAATTCAAATCTTTAGCTAGGTTCTTCTTCATCTTGCAATTACAGTACTTTTCTTTTGTATTTGTTGGAGTAACAAAATAGTTCAAATTTATTGTGGATTTCTGGATTCTCTTACATAATAGAAAATTGACTTGAATAATTCATGGGTTGATAATATAAGTTGATATGCATAAATTCATGGGTTGGTACTCATAAATTTACAGTACTTTTCTTTTGTATTTGTTGGAGTAACAAAATAGTTCAAATTTATTGTGGATTTCTGGATTCTCTTACATAATAGAAAATTGACTTGAATAATTCATGGGTTGATAATATAAGTTGATACGCATAAATTCATGGGTTGGTACTCATAAATTCATGGTTTGAAAGATAAATTAATCAAGAAAATATCTTATTTAAGTGATAATAAAAATTGATTTAAGCATAAATTCATGGTTTGAAAGGTAAATAAAGTCACAAATTAATGATTGATCAGTATTTCAGTCTATTTCATCTTATTCAAATGGTAGATGGCAACTCCATCTTTTACTTATTCACATTTTCATTTCTAGTATTTCATTCTATTCCATCTTATTCAAATGGTAAATGGAAACTCCATCTTTTACTTTTTGATTCCCATTTTCATTTCTATTCTGATTCTGCTTGGATTTGTAGTTGAAGATAAGAAGCATGTTCTTTGCTTCCTGGGGCTCTGGTCCTCGCCTTTTCTGGTTTCCGCTCTTGCTCCTGGTCTCTGTCCTTCTGCCTTCATCACCAGCCTCACCAAGGACATCAGAAGCCTAACCAGGTCCAACAGATGCCTTGACCCTTCAGCCAAGAGCCAAGAGCATGTAACCTTTAGACTTACCTTTTGCCAAGTCCAACAAGTAGGTCCAACAAGGACAACAGATGCCATTCACCAGAAGCCAAGCCCACAAGCCTTTACCCCTTTTTCCAAAAGTCTTCAACCTTCAAAACTGGCTCATAGAAGAGATATCTATTAATGTGACCTATCTCCTTGTTTCTTCCCATTCTTCTAGATTGTTTGGACTCAATTCTTTGTTTACTTAACTTGTATATGATGAAACGCATTGAATTACTTAGCACTTAATCAAAACTTTTTATTAAGATTTTTTAGTTTAGACCTTGAGATATTAAATATTCTCATTATCTATACTCTTTCTATCAAAACTAATAATTCTTTATTTAACCATATTATATTGATAACTCAAACACACTTTCATATTACATGTACATCAAACACAAATTATTGGCTAACATTCCTACTATTTTTATTATTGGCAAGCATTTTTGGAAGTTATGCTACTATTTTTATTATTGGCAAGCATTTTTGGAAGTTATGCTAGCCATTTTTTTTTGTTCACTAAGCATTCACATGTTTCTAAGATTTTACAAAAGTAACTTTGGCAGGCTCATGCACAAGCATATACACATGTTTCTAAGATTTTACAAAAGTAACTTTGGCAGGCTCATGCACAAGCATATACATTATGTTTTTAAGATTTTAGAAAAGTAACTTTGGCATGCTCATGAAAATGTATTATGGTAAAAGGGAAAAATAATGTTTTATATAACAAATTAGATTTAAAATAAAATAAAATATAGATTGAAAGAAAAAAATAAAAAAATGGTTTGAATCCATCTTAATTATGAAAATGCAACATTCATTTTCTATAAAAATATGTATAAAAATATGTAACAATTTAAAAAACCAATTAAATAAACATGTTAGGATTTCATTATAAAGAGCTCAGGAGAAATGTAGAAACCAATTAAATAAACATGTTAGGATTTCATTATAAAGAGCTCACGAGAAATGTAGATTTGATGTTGCTTTGGTTTTCAATGTTTGAGAAACATGTCTTTTATTTTTCTAAAACAAAATACATGTGAGAAAACTATTTCTTTACTCAGAAGACAGAAAGTGCTGTGTTATTGGATATTGATGTTTGACAAATTCTTTTT
>JASDQU010104913.1:48366-59888 GCA_032191745.1 Picea mariana | reverse complement strand
GTACTGGGTAGATACTCCCCAAAGGTGGGCTATAAAGAATTATTCAAAGTTCTTTAAGTGGAGGTTGCATAATGGTGGTGGAAGTATACTTGGGATTTTCAGTGCCCCCTAAATGAGAGAATATTCATGTGGTTGGATTTAAATGAAAGAGTCTTCACATGGGATATGTGTCAAAGAAGGGGTAAGAAAGGGCCTAGTAGGTGCGCAATATGTAAATTATGTAAATTGGATGAGAAAAAAACCAATCATTTATCATTGTCTTGTGTCTATACTTAACATATATGGCAAGAAGTGAAGGTTCTTTTAGGAGTGGACATGGAATGGATGAGCCCCACGATTGAGGAGAGTCTTAAGAGGTGGAAAGATAATAGGACTACAAGATAGTATAATGCCTTACCCTTTATTATTGTATGTTGGTTTGGTTGGCTAGAAATTTAAATATATTTTAGCATAAAAGTGTTTTGGCTCTATAGTGTGCAATGCAAGGTTTAAACATACTTAACCACTTTAAGAAAAAAAAAATAGTCTTAGATAGGTAAGTGCACAAATAATGGAATTTTGGAGAATGTAGGATTACTTTGATAGAGCTTCTCATAATGTAGAATAGAGAAATGAGGGGGTTTGGACACACACATTATAAAATTCAAAGATGAATTTGGAAGGGGAACAAATTATTATGTTTAGTTGTTGACTCTCGAGTTAACTTTATTTGCTACTTGAACTTGACATGGTATAATATAAGTGAAAGTTTTTGGAGACTTCCAAGTAGTGATAAATTGGCAATAGGGTCTTTTTATCTTGGAAAACTTCATCTTTATCCGGAGGAACTTTATGTTGAGACCAATTTTAGGAGATCTAAAATCTGAAAGGACTATTAATACAATTTGACTATTTAATACAATTTTCTTCATCTAACGCTAACGCTAGATGACTTTATATTTAATACAATTTTCTTCATTTAACTTTAGAGGACTTTCTATTTAATTTTCTTAATTTAACTTTAGAGGCCAAGTTTCCCCCAAATAAAAGGTTGGATATTTATATTTCTGATCTATGGTTCTATCATTCTAAGCCAAGGTTATAAACCTAGATGGTGATGCAATATGAACGAAAACTAAAAACTAGTACCATATACAATATTAATATATATGATATACGAACTTGCAAATTACTAAAAGAACTTTAATAAATGCATCTAATAACATTGAAACAAGGAAAAATAACATAAAATTTCTTAAAGAGTTTGAAATTGTCAAAGAGAAGCCTTGAATAGTTTTCTGAACCTTCCTCAAGCATAATATTCATGTTGATAAGGATCCAATAGAAGGGTCAAATGACTATTAAACATTAAAACTGTTCAATAATAACAATGCAATTAAGCGGGCTACTATCAACGTTGTTGATTAATTACTCAATTGTAGGTTCATTAAATGTGATATTGCATTCTATTGATATTGTTTTAAGTAGTTATTACATGGCTTTGTATAATTTTTCCCCATATGTTAAGCACAATATAGATGGCATAAACAAGATGTCTCTAATATGAATTAATACTAAAATTTCCTGGGTAATTTATCCATCACTAGCTGAAATATCAATGTCCAATAAGGTAACGATCAATGCCGTCCACCACGCGTTTTTGTTCTGAACCACCCTCTCATTCTCTGATTATTAGAATTGCTAATCACTGCGTACAAGTAGCAGACCGAATTATTACTGTCACTAAATGAACGTTGCCCAAATCGCAGTGGGTAGAGAACTATGAAATTCGTTGTGCATGTCATAGGAGGAATGCAGGCATAGCATACAAACAGATACATACAACTTACATTTTTTTGCTTAAAATTTATTTTGTAAAGGAAATGATTAAATACTTTATAAAAAAACTATAATCATTTAAAAAAATAATCCAAAATTCATTTGATTTTGAAGTTTTCATTATAGTAAGAGCAAGAACTGAGGTAGTGGTACGAGGCAACTGGCGAGGATGGACAGCTACAGTAAGGACAGAGTCATGTGCTGGAGCAATACGTTATAACATATTGCATGCAATATGTAATTACATATTACATGCAATATGTTATTCGTTGTGCATATCGTAGGAGGAATGCAGGCATAGCATACAAACAGATACATACAACTTGCAACCTTGAGAATAGATCAATACAGACATAAAATGAAACAAGCACATGTATAAGGATCGTTATTTATAAATGAACACGATTCATAAAATTTCCAGGATATTTAGTTGTCATACACGACATCAAACAATTTAATGGTTGTCTATTAAATATGGAAAAATTCGCATTCATTGTAACTTAACCTCGCAGAGTAATGAAATTTTCAAGTGGACAAAATAAATATAAAGACGCAGAGGGAATTTCGGGGCCAAGCAATTCGTTGTTTATCATTCAATTGTTGAGTTTTAACACAACCATTTTGATGAGTAAAGATAAAAAAGGGGAGGAAAGTGCTAAAATGAACTTACCTATCCCCGATGCTCTCCATGACCCCTGCGACCTCCACGGCGCTCGCGACCCTTGAGACCTCTCCTCGACCCCTGCGGCTTCCGCGACGCTCGCGACCTCCATGACCCCTGCGCTCGATGACCTCACAAGAGCACAAAGCGATGACCTCACAAGAGCACAGAGAAACGACCTCATAGAGTGCAGAGCACCGACCTCACAGAGCGCAGAGCAATGACCTCACAGAGCGCAGAGCAGCGACCTCACAGAGCACAGAGCAGCAACCTCACAGAGCGTAGAGTAGCGACCTCACAGAGCATAGACCAGTGACCTCACAGAGCGCAGAGCAGCGACCTCGTGCGAATTTTTTTTTCGAAACGTTCGAAATCCGATGTGTGGCTAATATATAAACCATCTTTCGGCCAAAAAATAGTTCAGCCGAAAGATAGTTCAGCCGAACAATATTTCGGCCAAACTATCTTTCGGCCGAACTATCTTTCGGCCGAAAATTTATTGCCGGAAAGAAAATNCGGCAATAAATTTTCGGCCGAAAGATAGTTCGGCCGAAAATTTATTGCCGGAAAGAAAATATCTGGCCGACCATATTTCTACACGTAATTCGAGGGCACGGTTATTGTTCCATTCAATTTGACGTTTATTTTTTTGGCCGAAAAATATTTTTAGTTCGGCCGAAAAAAGGTTTTTCGAAATTTTGGAGACCATATTGTCACGAAAGTGTAACCCACCTTCGTGATTCCACCCTAAACCCCTTTACAACAATTCTAGCCTTGTATCGTTTTTTTCCTCCATCTTCTTCCTTTAACTTGTAAACCCATTTATTTTGCAATGTTCTTTTTCTTGTAGGCAACTGAGCCAAATCCCAAGTCTGGTTATTTACTAGGGAATCCATTTCCTCTTTCATTCTTTGCTCCCACTTCTTTTTAGTGTCTACCTATATTGTCTCTTCATAACATTATGGTTCACCAGAATCAGTCAACAATAAATAATACAATGAAGGAGAGTATCGTTCAGGGGGTCTACTTAACCTGATAGATCTTCTAACAACACTTGCAGGAGTTTGAGATACATGTTGCTCCTATTGTTGTACATTTTGATTTTCTGGTACTTTTGGAATTTCTTTTTCAGTGATCCCATCAAGCACTGTGTATTCTGGTTTTTCTTTTTCTTGTTTCTTTCCCTGCAACTGATCTTTGTGCATGACCTTCTCATTGAATATGACATCTCTAATCCTAATGATTTTGTTATTTTCATAATCCCATACGAGGTAACCAAAATCATTAACATTGTATCCAACAAAGTTACACTTCTTGGATTTTTCTTCAAGCTTTGTTCTATTTTCTTTATCAATATGGACAAATTATTCACAACCGAAAGTCTTAATAAAAGAATAGTTTACCTTTTTACCTGTCCATGCCTCCTCTGAAATTCCACCATCCAAAGAACTTTAAGGTCCTTTGTTTATTAAGTAAACAACAATATCTACAACATCTTCCCAGAACTATATGAGAAAACTAGCATGCAATCTCATACTCCTTGCACACTCCATGATTGTCTTGTTCATCCTTTCTGACACACCATTTTCTTGTGGTGTTATCGGAACTGTCTTCTTTCTACGAATCCCAAGGTATGAACAATAATCATCAAACTCCTTGCTTCAATATTCACCTCCATTGTCTGATCTGAGACACCTCAACATTTTTCCTGTCTCATTCTCAACCAAATCTTTTGATTTCTTAAAAGTATCAAAAACATCATATTTTTTTTGAATGCAATAAACCCAAGTTTTTCTATTTGCATCATTAATACAAGTAACATAATAACGAGAGCCACCAAGAGATGATACATAAGTTGGTCCTCATACATCTGTATGCACAAGCTCTAACCTTTCACTCTTCTTTTCTTTTCTAACTCTGAGAAATATGACTTTATTATGTTTTCCATAAACACAATGCTCATGGAAATCCAAATCAATTTGTTTAAGATATGGCAACAAATTTATTTTGTGAAGTATATGCATCCCCTTCTCACTCATGTTTCCAATCCTATGATGCCACAGTGTTGTATCCACTCCTATAAAATCTAAATAAATAGAAAAGTTAGTATTACCAGTACATAAATACAATATACCTACCTTCTCTCATTTTGCTATCACCAATGATCCTTTGGTGACCTTACACACCTTATCTGTAAATATGGATATACAACCTTTACTTCTCAAATGCCATGTTGAAACTATATTTTTCCTTAGATATGTAACATGTCTTACATCTTTCAACAACCATTGGTTTCCATTGCTTTGCTTTATTTTTACCTTTCCCATTCCAACAATTTTGCATGGTGCATCATCACCCAAATGAACCTGTCCAAAATCACCTTGAACATAATCTAGAAAATGTTTCCTATGGGGTGTGGCATGAAATAAAGCCCCTAAATCTACTACCTAAGACTCAGAAATATTATCTACAGAAAGAATCAAAGCATCTTGTAACACATCACATGTTACATTTTCTTCCTAATTTTTATCCTGATGTCCATCTCTTTGGTTCTTTGGAGCACTGCAGTCTTTCTTCAGATGTCATTTCTTCCCACTATTCCAGCACTCTATCTTTACCATTCTGTATTTGGATCTACCCTTCCTACAATTCTCGTGGTTCCCTGAGCCCTTTCCTCTATCATTTTGTCTTCCCCTATTCTTCAATTTCAACGCATTACCTAATGTCTCACCTGTGTTTTTCTGTCACATTTCCTCACTAAAGATAAAATCAATAACATCATGAAATTTTAAAGTATTTGAACCAGAGATAGAGTTACTTACATCCATGACCAAGTTGTTCCATCTTTCTGGTAATGAGCACAAGATTAGAAGAGCTATGACCTCATCATCAAAGTTCACTTTTACATAACTTAGTTGATTAGTAACCGTATTAAATTCATTTAAATAATCTGCAACAGACTCACCTTCTGACATCTTCATATTAAATAATATCTTCATTAGAAATACCTTATTGGATGTCGAGGGTTTTTCATACAATTTAGTCAATGCGTCCATCTGCTCCTTCGTTGTCTTTTTTTTCGAAATATTAAAATCCATTGACGTTGTGAGGCTCGATTGTATTGTTCCTAGTGCCTTTCTATCAAGAACCTCCCATTCTTCATCCTACATGGTCGTTGGCTTATTTTCTATTCCACCCAATGGTAATAACAGATTCTTTTGATATAAATAATCTTCCATCTACATCTTCCATAACTGACAGTTTTGGTCGTTAAATTTCTCGACCTTAAACTTTATATCTTTCATCATTGCTCCCACTCGAACCAGGAACCCTCTTTTCCTACAAGTTATCTTTCGCTCTGATAACAGTTGTTAGAAACACAGGATCGCGGAGCAATAAAATAAAACAAATGCGAAAATAAAACACAGAAGATACAATAGAGACACAGATATACGTAGTTCACCCAGTGTGGGCTACATCCACCAAAGAAATTTCTGAGTCCTTCCTTTATTATAATCCAGCAAATGAAGGGATACAACCTACAACAAACTCATTGTAACTTCATCTTCTTTCTCTCATAGTCTCCTCTCTCAGAATACAATATTCACCATGATACATAGCCGCAATACATTTCCCTCATAAAAGAGGATTGTCTTCTACGGAAAAAAAACCCTAACATAAACTCTACCGTCAGATATGCGACCTTATAATGAATGATCCAGATTTACAATGAAATTACAATATACATTTACAAGGCAATTTTTCCTTCGGGGGCCCACTTGCTCCTAACCCTGTAGAGGGTGTAACCACCCTCTGAACTCCCCCGCATGGATGATTGTACATTATTTCAGGGTGTAAATTCTTCATGGGGTATAAACATGAATGAAAACAAAGACCTCTGGATCAGGAAGATAATCAAGCTCCACAACCAACACAATGAAGGGACATCACTCAAGTATCTAGTTCCAATCAAGGATTGCTATCAAGAATTCGAAGCTCCTTTGGTTACTGTATTTTTATGTTAAATTTCTTATGTGATAGTAATATCTTTGTTGAAAATCATGTACTATTCTTTTCCCATATGTATAAATGTGAATGAAATTCAAACTACAAATCTATTGAGGGACATTTCTGTAAACATTGGCGAATAACAAATTATGGTATAATATTGTGGTCGGTTTCCATTATTTATATTACGCTATATTACAAATGAAGTTATTAGTATTACTGTATTTATTCTTAGGAATGACAGACATGATATTATGTATATACATGTTTTCTACAGAGAAATATGAATTTTATCATGTTGAAAATGATTTATTGATTTACTGTGCAATATCGATGTGAAATTGATATTTGTACACCGTTTGGAATAGTAGTTGAGAGTATTGTTATAGTTATAAATATAATGTTGTGTAGTTTGTTTATTTAAAGTTTTAAAGTTAGTTTTATATATTTATGGATTTTAATTGATAGTCATTTGAGTTATTGGAAAGGATTTCTAAATTAATAGTTAATATCCTAGTTGTCATGTAATGTTGTCTATATGTTAAGCCTGCTACTGCACTTGGATTCAAAATATGGGTTTAGATATTAACTCTAGTGTTAAAATTTTATTGTATCTTCCTAAACCTTTAGAGGCCTCAACCAAATTGTAACCCAGTTTTTGTTGCAATGTCGACTTGTTTCCTGTTGAAATTCTTTTGATCTCTTAGACATTGTATTCTTGATTTTTAAAAGACCCTTGTTCGTCGAGAATTTTTAAAAAACTGCATTGTCGCCACTATTTTGGTTAACCATGTAGGAGATATTTATTATTTCTATGCCAGACCTGTCTCTTGTTGTATTCCTTTCAGAAGGGCGTTTTTCCGCTAATAAACGTGTTTTCTTGTTAGATATCTCGGAGTTTATTCCACTCTAGATCTAGTTGAGTTGGAGCTTACAAACTTATCCAACTTGATTATGTCCTTTCCTTAAGTGACATCTCGAAATCCATCGAACTTGTTTCTTCCTCAGTGAATGACCAACTTGAGCATTCAGTTTTGTTAGAAAGTACCGATCGTGCCAAAAGGATTATGAAGGGACATTCTCGCTCTATAAGTTTGTGATGCTAGAAGATTAACTTGTAACATGATTGTTGGGCCAGGAACTATTCGTAATAACTACATGCATTGATTAATAACAATTGAATTTCACTTTCAATCCAAGACTCTTTAGGTTACAAACTTGAGTATCAATTGGTATGAAATGTATTTTTTCGTTGGAATCAAATCACTAGTAAGTGCGTAAGTTAGGAGAATAGTTCCAGTTGCAGCTACTGCAACTAGTATTTTTGGTTTTAGGCTTGGACTTTCTCTTGGTTATGGTTTGGACTTTCTTCTCGGTACACTAGCTCTGGAGAGTGGTACTTTACCTTGATTGGATTTTGGATCTAGGTTTTGCTTCCAGAATTATTCTCTATGTCAAGGTTAAGGTGCTCGAGGGTAGCTTCAACCTATGGTTGGGTGACAATATTGTGATATTTTCTATGGTTAAACGCGCACACCTATTATTTCTAACATGTTATGGGCCCACACTATCTTCGGACAGTCTAACCACTGGAAGATAGATTGGGAGGATTTTTCTTAGTTACAGTTGCAGTTGCAGTCAATTTTTGTGTTGCAGCAGTGAAACCCTAACCCTCTTGTTAAGGCACCTTAAGTGAATAAATTGACCTAATTTCTAGATAGCCTAGTGCTCCCTAACCTAGCGCACCTCCTAGTACTCTTAGAAAGCTAAGATGTAAAGTTTGAGTTTTTCATCAAAGTCAAAGGTTGACCAAGTCAAAGCAATCATGACTTATTCTATGAAGTCAGAAAACAAGTTAGAAGGGGCTTATTGTAATGTACCCCAAAATTTCCAACTAAAAAAAAAAACATTCTAGGTGCATTAAACTCYTTTACTCTGTTATACTTGATTGGTTTATAATTATAATCRTCRTTATCAAAATGCGAAGTATACTTATTCRTAGTACAAGCGACTAATAACAAGGTAGTTAACCTTCTCATGAAGTCATGCTTATGAAACTAAATCTGTACCTATCACAACAACTTGTCCTAATCCGACAAGAGTTTAAAACTATCCATTAAAGAGGTGTAATATGGTAATTTCCACAAGTTTATAGTAATTCTATCCTCACAGATTTCTACTTTATCAATGGTTCCAGGTAAGTGTTTCTTGCTAGAAGTTTTACCATTTAACATGGCTAACACTTTCTACTTTATAACCCATATGAGAATACTTTGTTATACGCTAATCCCATACATTACGTTGCTTATGGAATTCTTAAAGAACACTTATCTAAGAATTTCTAGAAAGTTCATGGAACCTACAAACCTTACCTTATAACAATATAGAGTATAATCATAAGTGTAATTCATATGTTGTATCACAAGTACAGCCACACAAGACCTCTTATCTCCTTCAGGTCATATATGTATGTAAGCCCTTATAAATATCTATACTACACTAGGACCTTCATTCTAAATCCTTATGTCCATGTACTTAGGCCCACTTAAATGATCCCACCACTACTATACATGTATTATAGCCTATTGCAACACAGTAGTCATGTTTAGTCTAACCTCATTAACCTTAACATAGTGGTTGTAATAACTTAGTGTTTGACAGATGTAATGAGAGGGTTTGCTATTGCATGTAAGGTTTAACGTTTTAATGGTGATAACTCATTAGGCATGTCAGGTCATAGCTCCAGCCTGGCCATATACTTGATTCACCCTAGCATTCCACTATTCAAAAACGGAAACCCACCTAACTTGGTGACAAGGATGAGAATTAGCGACGTTATGGAGGTTGGTTGAATGTGGAGTTAAGTCTTGTATATAACCGCCATTAAACCCTCTGGTCGAAAGTTATGAGGTTCCTACATCATACTGGTCACTAGGTTTTTGTGTCCAATGGGAACGATCCATGCGTGTTTATTCACATGGCCAGAGTATTGAGACATCCTCTCACCATTACACTGCCATATGAGGGTTTTATGGGTAAACAAGTCTCATTTCCTTTGGCTCTCTTCATTTGTAACAAAACTTTCTCAATGTTAAACTCTGTAATATTCTATGTGTGTTTAACTGGATGCATGGAGGTTCTTACTCTGCGTAAAGAAAGAAGAGGATACATGACCATCTGGTTTTCCCCTTTATTTGGTAAGTCCACACCTGACTCAACACTTAACTATTTGTAGTAATGTGAAAGTTTCATAAATTTTTGGATGTATTAGAGATTGTCTCTGTGATTGCTTTCTTTTACAGCTTTCGGGTTGAGTACCTCCCTTTGTTATTCGAAATATTTGTAGGTAACCCCAACCATGCTCTATGTTAAAAGGTAGTCCAACTTTCATGGCAGTTTCGACCCTATTTCTTTTTCGAGACCAACCAACCGCTACTCATAAATTTAAATAAACTTGTATATAAATTTTTACACGTGGATTCAACTTCTCTTGAAGCAGGAATAGTCCCATGTGCAATTGTTAGGGTTCTTTTGACAAGCAACTATCCTCAGACTTCCCAAATGCAGAATACTCTCGTGGTTGAGACCTACTCGGGTCTCCTACGGTGACCCTGGTGAGTAATTGTGTATCATTTCTCTCTATATTTTCTGTTAAATTATCTTTTACATTTGTGAGGGTTCGTCGACAGACATGGACCTCAATCCTCTCTCTGTCGCTTAAACTGGTGTTTTAATATTCCTATTTGATTAGGTAAAGAGTCTTCAAGCTAAAGGTTCTTGAAAGGGTTACGCACCTGAATTCACTGTGGTTTATTACCTTCCCGAAATTAATGTTGTAAGGTTGTAACCAATTCCCCCTGTGGTTGCGATAAGGTTTCCTTGCTGTTGTTACATAATTTTAATACTAAATATATTTATCCTTACTTTTATCGGTACAGGGATCATGATAGCCATATTTTCCCATTGTGTGTAAACATTTCAAAACCTATCTTACTTAAAGTAATTACTTCAAGCTCCTTGTTTCTATTCTCTTGTGTTTGATAACATCTCTATTTACAATTTCTTCAGTGTAAATAGAATAGTAATAGCTGTATCAAAGGGCCAATAAATGCCTCTGCGCTACATACATAGCACTGTGGGAACTCCCTCTGGTTTATCAACTCTTACATGTTGTTTTAGAAATATTTTACTTCTTCAGCATAATGAAAGGAAAAATAAGTATCATGAACTTCGTTCTCGACTATGTTTCTTTATCGTCAATTGTAAGTTTAGATCATTTATGAGATTGGTAACTCGTAACCCTATCTGTCATCCGAATTTGGGCAATTCTATGAGACATGTTTTCTACTGTGTAAATCTTTATTGTTCTGGCTATGCAATATATGTTGCATGTTCAATAATTTTTTAATTGTTTGATACATTCTGAGCATTTGGTTATTATGTTTGGTTACAAGACTAATGATGGGACCCTTGCTTCCATTGCGAGGGTACCCATCAGTCAATTCAAGTTCCACTCCTCCCCTTCAGGCTATGGACCACTCGCTCAGCGTTGTTGATGGAGAAAGAAAACACCCCATGCCAACCTCAATCTAAGTACTTGCTTGTGTATTAAACCTATAATGTTTAATTTCATAAATTCATCCTGAACATTACTCTATCTTTAAACTTCGTTGATTTGTTTCATAATTCTGTTTACTGGTATTATCGATCTTTCTTCTGCAAGACTTGATCGCTCTAAGGATGTGGATTGACGAGGTCACCTCACTCAAAAGGTATTTGAGTTCCAACTTGTGGTATTAAAAGGAAATAGCCACCTAGTTATTTGTTTAAAGTGATACAGGTTCCACGCTAGAACACTATTGTCATGGTAGTCTTATACCAGGCTCCTATAGATAGTTGGTTACTTGTATCTTCCATTCTTAAAAGAAAATACAAAGGGGGAAACCCTCGATTGAAATACGATTTCACTATTTAAAGGTTATGATTGCATGGGTTATGTAAAACTTGAAGATTTGTTTTTGTTCGACTCGGTAAT
>JASDQU010104913.1:28012-44772 GCA_032191745.1 Picea mariana | reverse complement strand
CATGTCTAGTACGAGTTATGAATTCATACCACAATTATTTATGTTGTCTATAGATAGAATGTGTGTGTGTGTGTGTGTGTGTGTGTGTGTGTGTGTATGATTCAACTATATTGCAACTAACTTCACAGTAGCTTTCTTCAATTTACTGGTTAAATAAAACTAATCTGTAGAGGCTTATTCTAAATCCATTTCATTCTACCAGCTATTTATCTCACAAAACCTTCTACCAAAATAAGCAGATGTATTATATCAGCTATTAATCAACAGAACATTCATCCAGAATCAAGTAAATGTATTCTACCAACTATTAATCAAAAAAACATTCGACCAGGCAATGAGTAGATGAACATATCTGAACAAGGTGCTGAAACAACAAATGGAATAGCCAATAACCTCCCAACCATAGAATAGAACAACGAATCTACTTGCTCTGTTCACCCCCTAGCCTGACCATGAGTTCATAAGAGCGAACTCCAATGTTCCTCTTTCACTATAGTCCTCTTTCCAATCATAAATTCCCCTTGCCTCACACTCAGAAACAGTGCTCATAAAAGCAAGTGATATATTTTCCCCGCATACTAGGCAACATCTTGCCTCCTCCCATATGCTCTATATGCAAAAGCATCTTGTGCCTAGGTCTTTTTTCCCCTTTGGGAACTTTCACAACTTTACAAATCTCTTATTTTCAGGGGCTGCCAATGGCCAAATTATTCATTTTCCACTTGTAAAATTCAGCCCTGAGGTAGTTCAAGCCTGGTCCCCACTCATGGAATCATGGTCAACTAATTTCAGCAATTAATATAAAAATATTTTTCTCTTACAAGTGTCATAGTCAAAGAATTGGTTGAGAAAATCAAATCTTTTCCCAACAGTCACAATAATTAATTACAATTAACCAAATTCCAAATTCGGAATTGCTATAAATGGAAATAATTTTTCAAATTTGAATTTGCCAAAAACGGAAATAAATTTCTAAGTGTATACAGACTTTAATAATAATTTATTTTTTGGGATATTACATCCTTCACCCCTTCAGTACAACACTATCCTCAATGTTCGTTCCTTTCTCAGAATAGGGTTGGATAATATTTATGCAAATCTTCCTTCAATTTCCAAGTGGCCTCCTCGGGACTAAAGTGCTTCCATTGCACTTTTACCTGGGCGACAGCTCTATTCCATAGTATTGTTTCTCTCCTGTCAAGAATGCATAGAGGTTATGCTTGGAACTCGCCTTCTGGTTCCACCTGCACTGTGTTCCAATCGATCATGTGAGTAGGATCATGAACATATTTTTTTTTAATAAAGAAACATGAAATACATTATAAATTTTCAGATTTGCGGGAAGTGCAAGTTGATATGCCATGGGTCCAATTCAAGCTAAGATCTCGAAGGGGCCACAAAACCTGGGCACCAACTTTGAACAGTTTCCTAGCTTTAATGAACTTCTTCTTTCTTTGACTTTTAAATACACGTGGTCTCCAACTTGAAATTTCTGGTGTCTTATTTTCAGGTCTACGTAACTTTTTTGTCTGTCTTGTGCCTCATTTAAATTATGTTGTACTTTTCTTACCATATTCTCCATTTCCTTGAGCATTTATGTTCCCACCATGATTGTTTCAACTGGGTTATCCCAACTAATCGGAGTTGTACACTTTTTGTCGTACAGTACTTCGAAGGGGCTCATCTTAGTTGATGTTTGGTAACCATTATTGTATACAAATTCCACCAAGTGCAGGTAATCTTCCCACTTACTTGGTTTCGTCCTTACATACATTCGTAGCATATCTTCCAAAATTTGGTTCGTTCATTCAGTCTTTCCATCCGTTTGTGGATGGTACCTTGTGTTGAAATTCAAGTTAGTATTCAACCCTGCAAACAGTTCTTTCCAAAACGTAGATGTAAATTTTACGTCTCTATCTAAAATCATCATTTTAGGAGTACCATGCAGTCTAAAAAATTTATTCATGAATATTTCAGCGATGTTAATAGCTTTATAAGTAGATTTTAAAGGAATAAAATGTGCATGCTTTCTAAGCTTATCAATTACTACCATAATTGAATCATTCTATTTTTTATTTTTAGGCAAACTTGTGATAAAATCTAGTGATATAGTCTCCCATTTCCATTATGGTACAGGTAGAGGCTGCAACAGGCCAGCTGGGTGTTGGTGTTCATCCTTCACCTTTTGACAATCTAGGCACTTAGAAAAGTATTATGTTGTCTCACCTTTCATATTAGGCCAATAAAATAACTTCCTTAATGTTGTTACCATTTTCTGGTATCCCGGATGACCATAATATGGCTTCTTGTGTACTTCATCCAAAATTGTTAACTTTAATTCAGTAGAATCTAGTATGTACAATCTGTTTTTGAATCTTAGTAGGCCATTTCTATCCAAACTCAGATCTATTCTATCTAAATTTTCTGCATTCTTTTGTAAATATGCAACTGTTTTAATGTATTTTTCATCATTATTACTTGCAGCCTTTATCCTTTGCTCAATGTCGATTTTTGTCCTTCTAATGTTTATCTCAAATAGCCCATGATTTCTTCTACTTAAGGCATCTGCCACTTTGTTTTCCTTACCCTTGGTGTGCCTTACCTCGAAATCGAATTCTAATGCAGGAGCATCGCCTTGAATGTCAAAGACGCGAGCATGAAGGTAAAGAAACGACATCTCAACATGACAGAGTTTCAAATCAAAATTAACTCAGGAGTAAATCGATTTGTTGAGATATTTTGAAAGCATCATTTTTAAATATGTTGTGTTTGTAAAGTCATGAAGGACTATAAGGGGTTGCAGATATAGAGTGTTGACTCTTATCTGGCAATAATGGGTAGTTATTGTAATAGGACAAATTGGGTAACCGCTAAGAGTTGATAGGATAGGTTGCAGACATGACAAGAGTTCTCGTGGAGCCAGTCCTTAGATAGTTTATTGTTGCATTGTAAAAGTATGATGAGATGATGAGATTATGAGATAGAGAGTAGAGCATAATAGAGTAGAAGAAAGACACAGAGAAGAACTGCAATATTATGTAATTTGTTTCATGAATGAATAGAACAGACGGAATTGTCCCAAATCTTGGACTGTGTTCATTTGATGTATGAATGAATGAATGTTGTATTCTGTGTATGTCGTTTACTTCATTTTTTTCATGTATGATTGTTTGAGAAGTTGATCGTATGAGTTCATGGCGAAACTGGATAAGTTTCTATTGTTTCTCTTTTGAAACTCGTATGCAAGGTGTGCATATCGAACGCAATGAATGCATCGATTGAGTCTCAGATTGACTCGGAGGAGTTCAGAGAGAACAAGGGAAACTTAGACTAGGTGCAGGGAGTGCATAGTGTCAAAAAAGTGACCAAGCATCGAAGAACCAAATCAGAGGAACGCCAGGTGAGTGAGAAGAATTTATTTTCAAGAAATCCTTCAATCTTAGTTATCAAAATCCCAGAACTCAAGGTGTGCGTGGGAAGTCAAAATCCTTTAAGGATCAGGATCAGAAGGGATAGCACTTTTCATAAGTTTTGACGAGATCCAAGTTTTGGACTTGTAGGAGGAGCAAAGGTCGAAACATTTGAAGACTGATAAATATTCTAAGTTGGAAGAAATCAGAAGCTCGGGAGGAGGAGCGACAGTGGTCGTTGGATCACAGTTCAAAGGATCAAAAGTCGTCTGATCAGAGCAAGGTGCAAAAGCCTTAGCTCTTCACACACTCAGGAGAGAGAACTCACCAAGGTTTGAGAACTGAGATTTCTGAAGCTCGAAGAGCTGAAAAACCGAAGTAGGATCTCAACCGTTCGATCAACCGAAGCAGATCTGAGCCATCAAATCACCTAAAGTAAATCTCAAGTGTCAGATTGCAAAAGTGAATCTGAACCATCAGATTAGCGACTTCAAGAAATCCATTCGAGGGATTCTCAGTTGATATTTGAGATTTGTGAAGTCTGAAGAGCTAAAAATCCAAAGTGAATCCCAATCGTCTGATCATTTGAAGTAGATCTAAGCTGTCAGATCACCCAAAGTAAAGCTCAAGCATCGGATCGCCAAAGTGAGTCTGAGTCGTCAGATACTGAGAATTCAAGAGAAGGAAAGGTTTGAGAGTTGAGATTTCTGAAGTCCGAAGTTCCGGAAATCCAAAGTGAATATCAACCATTTGTTCAGCCGAAGTGAATCTGAGCCATCAGAGTTCATAAGGGAGACGTGGCATAGATCTGAGAGCTCTGGGTAAAGATCTGAAGTAATTTTTTGTTGTGAGATCAAGGGGGACATGGCATAGATCTGAGAGCTCTGGGTAAAGACCTGAAGTAATTCTTGACCGTCAGATCAAAGGGAGATGTGACATAGATCCTTGAGCTCCGGGTAAAGACCCAAAGTAATCCTCGATCGTCAGATCAAGAGGACACGCTCCAGTGGATTATAGTCTTCAGATAAAATCCATTGGGAAAAGGGGTGGAGTTTGAGATTTGAGATCTCAGAAGTATGAAACCCGAAGGAGATCCAGACCGTCGATCGAGAAGGGGGTCATAGGACCGTTGATCTAAGTTGAAACGTCAAACACCCAAAGTGGAAGTAGGATCGTTGATTGAGAAGGATAGGTGTCTGTAGATCATTAGCTCCAGAAGATTGAAGTACGTAAGAAAGAAGGGTTTGAGATTTCAAAACCCCGAAGTCCAGAATCACGAATAGATCGCATCATTTTATTTAGGAGGGGAATATCTGATTCATGGATTGGGAAAGGGTAGATCTAAACCATCAGTTTAGACAGTACCATCAAGATCGGGAGATCGACGGTCCTGTAGCATTGCGGGGACAGGAGTTGTGCGAACTGTAAAACATTGAGGGTGGGCCACAATCTAGACTGTGGTTTTGGCAAGAGGACATGTGAAGGATCGAGGAGAATTGTGGGTTGAAAAGCAATTTGATCCCAAACAGCTTGTGGTCGTGCTCGCAATCGTGTGGTCATATGAGGTCGTTGCCCAAGGTCACATCAGAAAAGGAGCTAACGCTCAGTACTCTGAGATTTCACAGGAGAGAAAAGGGGAAGGTTGTGGGTGCTATCAAACCTGCACCAAGAAGCCGAAAGGGCCTGTGTTAAGATACAAAAGAGGACCAATAAGGTTTCAGAGGGTCATTTGACTCAAGAATCGGAGATCCTTGACTGGGAGGTCATGTAGTCCTACGGGGGAGTAGGGGGGCTGCATCAGGTGGTATCAAAGTTGAAATTGATTTTGTTTGCATAAAGCAGACAAAGGAGAAAGGAGGTAAACTGATATCATTTGTGGTATCAAGAATTTGATTTTTGTTTGTAGGTGACGCAGTGGAATCATGCCACCCAGAAGGCGTAGATCGAACGCAGAAATGGAAGAAGAAATGAGGTGACTCTGAATGAGACTGGTTGTCATGGAAACAACACAAAGAAGAGCACCACATGTTGGGGATATTAGTGAAGCTGAGAGTGAAGAAGTAGAGGTCGAAGAAAATGTAGCAAAAGATGCTACACAAGATCTCTTATTGAAAGTTGTTTCAAGGATAGGAGCCAGAGCAAGAATAGAGGTACCAATGTATGAAGGCAATTTAGAAGTTGAAGAATTGTTAGATTGGGTACGTGCTATGGATAAGTACTTTGATTACGAAGATATTGAAGAATACAATATGGTGAAGCATGCAGTGACAAGATTGAAAGGTTATGCAGCACTATGCTGGGATGAACTGCAAGCTAAACGCAGGAGAAAAGGTAAGCAGAAAATTAAGAACTGGGATAGGATGGTAGCCAAGCTAAAATCCAAATTTATCCTAAAGGATTACCAAATCAATTTGTTCAAAATATTGGAGAACCTGAGACAAAAGATCTTATCAGTGAAGGATTACACTGAGGAATTTTATAGATTGAACATCAAGGTTGGACAGAAAGAGAATGAAGATGAAAAAATAGTTAGGTATATCAATGCCTTGAGATATGAAATCCATGAGGATATCAGCATGATGTTTGTTAGTAAATTCGAGTATGCTTATCAGGTAGCCTTGAAAGCTGAAGAAAAATTGGCCAGGAAGCAAAGCCAACGAAACAGAGGAGGAAATTCAAGAAGAGGTAAGGGAACCAATAGAGAGAAGTTCCATAAGTCGAAGCATGAAGCTGGAAAACAACATAGTAACCCAGAGAAAGGTGGAAATTTTAAGGAAGGACAACATGGAGGAAGAAGATCTTTTTCTAGAGGAAGAGGAAGAGCCATAGGAGGCGAAGTTAGATGTTATACCTATGGAAAATCAGGACACAAGTCTTGGGAATGTCCTGAGAGAAAGAAAGAAGGAGGAGAAGCACATATTGTTGAATCACAAAATCATGTGGAAGCAGAAGTAGCAGAAGGAGGAAAGAACATCATGATGAGGAAAAGTATTCTTAAACCAAAGAAGGAGGTAGAGGAACCAGTTCAGTGAACAAGTCTGCTCAGAACTACTTGCAAGATGAAATACAGAGTTTGCAAGGTGATCATAGACAGTGGGAGCACTAAGAATCTAGTATCCATGGATATGGTAGAGAAACTAGAGTTGAATACAACTACACATACAAACCCATACAAGGTATCATGGTTGCAGAAAGGACATCAAGTAATGGTAAGTCAACAATGCCAAGTTGAATTTAAAATAGGAGTTTATAGGGATGAAATATTATGTGATGTAATTCCTATGGATGTTTGTCATATTTTATTGGGGAGACCATGGCAATTTGATAGAAAATTTATTCATGATGGGAGAAAGAATACTTATACCTTAGAAAATAATGGTAGGACACATATGTTGTTACCAATAGAAGACAAAGAGAAGGAGGGAAGCTATTTCAAGTATACTTCTCATGAGTGGGAAGGAACTCTTGAATGAATTCAAGAAGGAAAAACAAATACAATTTGATGTAGTGAGGAATCCTAGAGTTACCCTTACAAATACTTCTGTGGAAGATTTTCCTGAAGAAATCTAGGAACTGTTAGAAAACTTTGTTGACATAGTAGTGGATGAATTACCACGCTCATTGCCACCCATTAGGAGTATAAGCCATCATATTGACCTTATTCCAGGAGCTAGTTTACCAAACAAAGAAGCTTATAGGTTGACACCTAGAGAGAATGAGGAAGTCAAAAATTAATTCCATAAGTTGTTGGATAAAGGTTTAGTCAGGGAAAGCCTAAGCCCATGCGCAATACCAACTATGTTAAGTCCAAATAAGGATGGAGGGTGGAGAATGTGTACAAGTTCCAGAGCCATCAACAAGATAACCATTAGGTACAGATTCCCTTTACCAAGGATGGATGATTTGATGGATTTTTTGATTGGAGCAAGCTATTTTTCCAAGATAGACTTGAAGAGTGGATATCATCAAATAAGAATGAGAGAGGGAGATTAATGGAAAACAACATTCAAGACAAATGAAGGTTTGTTTGAATGGTTGGTCATGCCATTTGGGTTGACAAATGCACCAAGCACATTTATGAGATGGATGAATGAAGTATTGAAAGACTTCATAGGAAAAAATTTCATAGTATATCTGGATGACACACTAATCTTCAGTAAGACAGAGGGAGAACACTTAAGACATCTGACATTAGTGATGGAAAAGTTGTAGCAAGAGAAATTGTTGATAAATCTAAAGAAAAGCTATTTTATGAAGAAGGAACTCATATACTTGGGTTTCATAATATCTTCAAATGAATTGAAGATGGATCCATAAAAGGTGAGAGCAATCAAAGAATGGCCATCGCCAAGTAGCATATTTGAGGTAAGGAGTTTTCATGGGTTAGCGAGTTTTTATAGAAAGTTTATCAGAAATTTTGGTGGTATATGTATGCCCATGCTAGACACTATGAAGAAGAAAAACAAGCCTTTCAGTTGGACAGAGGAAGCTGAAAAAGGTTTCAAAGTGTTGAAGGAGAAGATCACAGAACAACCAATTCTGGTCCTACCAGATTTTGGAAAAACATGTCAAGTGAGATGTGATGCAAGTGGATTAGCTATTGGAGAATTCTTGAGTCAAGATCATAGGCCAGTTGCTTATTTTAGTGAGAAATTGAATGATACCAAGAAGAAGTATTCCACATTTGACAAATAATTTTATGTAGTAATTCAATCTTTGAAGAAGTGTAGACAATATCTAATTCCTAAAGAATTTGTCTTGTACAGTGATAACCAAGCTTTGCAATGTATTACTAGACAAGAAAAGTTGAATCAGAGCCATGCTAAATGGGTAGAATTTATGCAAAATTTTACTTTTTTTATTAAACATATTGTTGGAACTGCTAACAAAGTTGTAGATGCTTTGAGCAGGAGGAGTTTAATTGTACAGGAATTCCAAGTGGAGACCTTAGGGTTTGAAAACCTCAAGGAGATGTATAGAGAAGATACAGATTTTAAGGAATCTTATGAGGCATGCAAGAATCCTTTGTTGGGAGACAGAAGCCCATGGACTGAATATTTGATCCAGGATGGATTATTATTCAAGGGAAGCCAACTATGCATATCGAAATGCTCAATGAGAGATAACCTGCTAAAAGAGAAACATAGCAGAGGTTTAGCTAGACATTTTGGTCATGATAAGGAATTTGCACAGCTGAGTAATTTGTATTATTGATAGAGCATGAGGGAAGAGGTGAAAAGGTTTGTGAACAAATGTAGAATTTTTTAGTATGCAAAAGGAAGACAGCAAAACATTGGTTTGTATCATCCATTACCAATTCCAGAAAGTTCGTGGGATGCGATCAGTATGGATTTTGTTTTTGGATTGTCGAGAACTCAAAAAGGGAGTGATTCCATTATTTGTTGTGGTGGACATATTTTCAAAAATTGCACATTTCATACCATGCCAGAAGACAAACGATGCTACACACATAGCCAATTTGTTTTTCAGAGAATTAGTGAGACTACATGGATTTCCTAGGAGCATAGTCTCAAACAGAGACACCAAATTTGTAGGACACTTTTGGCGGACTCTATGGAAGAGACTGGGGAAAACCTTTTCCTTTAGTTTAGCATATCACCCTCAGACAGATGGACAGACTAAAGTAGTAAACATGAGTCTAGGAAACTTGTTAAGAAGTTTAGTCACTAAGCAAGGTCATCAATGGGATCGGATTCTGGCACAAGCAGAATTTGCATTCAACAATTCAGTGAACAGGAGCACAGGGAAAATTCCATTTGAAATTGTGTATGGTATACAACCAAGAGGGATTACAGAGTTGACAGATATGAATCAAGAAGAGTTCAAAAGCGTTGGAGAAGAATATTTTGCAACAAAAATGTAGAAACTCCATGATAGAGTCAAAGAGCAGCTACAGGACAACAGCCACAAATACAAGAACATAGTTGATCAAAAGAGGAGAGAAGTTCAATTCAAATTTGGAGATGAAGTTTTATCTCATTTGAGAAAAGAGAAGTTTCCAAGGGGAACATATAACAAGTTGAAGATGAAGAAGATAGGACCATGCAGGATTCTCAGAAAATTCACAACCAATGCTTATGCAATTGAGTTTCCAAACAATGTTGGGATATCACCGATATTCAATGTTTCAAACCTCTATCCTTATAGGAGAGATGAGGCAGGAGAAACAGATGATCAAAAAGAAGTTCAGTGGGAAGAACAGTTTCCCATGGTAGAAAAACCTCAGATGGAGAAAATCATTGAACAAAGAGATGGAAAGAAGACCAGGAGGAAGACATATCCTGAATATTTAGTGAAGTGGAAAGATCATCCAATGGAAGATTCAAGTTGGGTCACAGAACCTGATATTTTGAAGCTTGGAAAAACAGTGTAGGAGCTCATGGATAGGAGTCGATGAAAATTTTAACCAGAGGAGTATGATGCAGGAGCATCTCCTTCAAATTCAAAGATGCAAGCGTGGAGGAAAATAAATGACATCTCAGCATGACAGAGTTTCAAATCAAAATTAAATCAAGAGTAAATCAAGTTGTTGAGATATTTTGAAAGCAACATTTTTAAATATGTTGTGTTTGTAAATTCATTAAGGACTGTAAGGGGTTGCATATATAGAGTGTTGACTCTTATCTGAAAATAACTGGTAGTCATTGTAATAGGACAAAGTAGGTAACCTCTAAGAGTTGATAGGATAGGTTGTAGACAAGACGAGAGTGCTCGTGGAGCCAGTCCTTAGATAGTTTGTTGTTTCATTGTAAAAGTATGATGAGATGATGATATTATGAGACAGAGAGTAGAGAAGAATAGAGTAGAAGAAAGACACAGAGAAGAACTGCAATATTATGTAATTTGTTTCATGAATGAATAGAACAGACAAAATTGTCCCAAATCTTGGACTATGTTCATTTGATGTATGAATGAATGAATGTTATATTCTTTGTATGTCATTTATTTTATTTCATTCATGTATGATTGTTCGAGAAGTTGATCGTATGATTTTTTTACGAAACTGGATAAGTTTCAATTGTTTCTCTTTTGAAACTCATATGCAAGGTGTGCATCTCGAACGCAAGGAATGTGTCGATTGAGTCTCGGATTGACTCAAAGGAGTTCATAGAGAAAAAGGGAAATTTAGACCAGGTGTAGGGAGTGCACAGCGTAAAGAAGCGACCAAGCGTCGAAGAACCAAAACAGAGGAACGTCAGGTGGGCGAGAAGAATTTCTTTTCAAGAAATCCTTCAATCTTAGTTATCGAAATCCCAGAACACAAGGTGTACATGGGAAGTCGAAATCCTTTAAGGATCAAGATCAGAAGGGATATCACTTTTCATAAGTGTTGACGAGATCCAAGAGTCGGACTCCTAGGAGGAGAAAATGTCCAAACCTTTGAAGACTGATAAAAATTCTAAGTTGGAAGAAATCAGAAGCTCGGGAGGAGGAGTGACAATGGTTGTTGGATCACAGTTCAAAGGATCAACAGCCTTCTGATCAGAGAAAGGTGCACGAGCCTTAACGCTTCACACACTCAGGGGAAAGAACTCACAAAGGTTTGAGAACTGATATTTTCGAAGCTCGAAGAGCTGAAAATCTAAAGTAGGATCTCAACTGTTCAATCAGTCGAAGAAGATCTGAGCCATTAGATAACCTGAAGTAAATCTCAAGCATCGGATTGCCAAAGTGAATCTGAGCCGTCAGATCAGCGGCTTCGGGAAATCCATTTGAGGGATTCTCAGTTGATATTTGAGATTCGCGAAGTCCTAAGAGCCAAAAATCTGAAGTGAATCCTAATCGTCCGATTAGCCGAAGCAGATTTGAGCCGTCGGATCACCTGAAGTAAAGCTCAAGCGTTGGATTACTAAAGTGAGTCTGAGTCGTCAGATACTTAGAGTTCAAGAGAAGGCAAGGTTTGAGAGTTGATATTTGCAAAGTCCGAAGTTCTGAAAATCCGAAGTGAATCTCAACCATCCGTTCAGTCGAAGTGAATCTGAGTCGTCAGAGTTTAGAAGGGAGACATGGTGTAGATCTGAGAGCTCCAGGTAAAGACCCAAAGTAATTCTTGGTCGACAGATCAAGGGAGACGTGGCATAGATCTGAGAGCTCCGAGTAAAGAACCGAAGTATTTCTTGACTGTCAGATCAAAAGGAGACGTGTTGTAGATCCGTGAGCTCAGAGTAAAGACCCAAAGTAATCCTCGATCATCAGATCAAGAGGACATATGTCATTGGATTATAGCCTTCAGATAAAATCCATTGGGAAAAGGGGCGTAGTTTGATATTTGAGATCTCAAAAATATGAAACCCGAAGGAGATCCTGACTATCAATCGAGAAGGGGGTCACAAGACCGTTGATCTGAGTTGAAAGCTCAAACACCTGAAGTGGAAGTAGGACCACTAATTGAGCAAGATAGGTGTCTGTAGATCATGAGCTCTAGAAGATTTAAGTACGGAAGAAAGAAGGGTTTTATATTTCAAAACCCCGAAGTCCGGAATCGTGAATAGATCACATCTGTTGATTTAGGAGGGGCGGATATGGTTCGTGGATTGGGAAAGGGTAGATTTGAATCGTCAGTTCAGACAGTATCATCAAGATTGGGAGATTGATGATCTCGTAGCATTGTGGGGATAGGAGTTGCACGAACTTTAAAACATTGAGGGTGGGATGCAATCCAGACCGTGGTTTTGACAAGAGGACACATCGAGGCTCGAGGATAATTGTGGGCTGAAAAGAAGTTTGATCCCAAACCACTAGTGGCCACACCCGCAATCGTGTGGTCACGTGAGGTTTTCGCCTAAGGTCACATCAAGAAGGGCTTATCAGAAAAGGAGCTAACGCTCAGTACTCTGAGATTTCACAAGAGAGCGAAGGGAAGATTGCGGGTGCTATTAGACCTGCACCAAGAAGCCGAAAGGGCATGTTTTTAGATACAGAAGGGGACCATTAAGGTTTCATAGGGTCATTTGACTCAAGAATCGGAGATCCTTGACAGGGATGTCGTGTAGCCCTACGAGGGAGTAGGGGGGTTGCATCAAATTCATTCAAGAAGGCCATCCATCTTGCTTTCCTTGCGTTAAGATCTGGTTGACTAAATAAGAATTTCACACCACTGTTATCAATTAGCAACATAAAAAAATTGCCCATTATATAGTGTCGCCGCATTTTTAATGCATGGATGATAGCTACTAATTTCAAGTCGTGAGTGACGTAGTTTCTTTTGTTATCTTTTAGTTTTTTTGACTTGTAACAAATAACGTTTCCTTATTGAGTTAGGACACTTCCCAAACCTTATTTGTTCGCATCCATGCAAACTGTGAAGTATTTATCCGATTCTGCTACCCTTAAAATGGGTGTGTTTGTTAACAGTTTTTTTAACTTATTAAAATTGTCCTAACATTTCTGTGACCAACTAAACTTGGTTCCCTTTTTCTGTAGGGATGTTATAGGGTATGCAATCTTAGAGAATCCTTTTATAAATCTATAGTAGTACCCAGTGATTCCCATGAATGATCGTATATCCGCTACATCCTTAGGGATAAGCCATTCCATGATGGCCCTTATCTTCTCTGGGTCAACTGCAATACCCTCTTCAGATATTACATGTCCTAGGTATTGTATTTTCTTTTGGTAAAAGTCACATTTGTCAAAATTTGCATACAGTTTGTGTTTTCTTAAAGTTTGCAATATTATCCTTATATGTTATTTTTGTTCTTCTTTGGTTTTCGAATACACTAGGATATCATTAATAAATACTAAAACAAACTTATCCAAATACTGACTGAAAATGCTATTCATTAAACACATAAATGTTGATGGTGTGTTAGTGAGACCAAACGGTATAACAACAAATTCATAATGTCCATATCTCATCCTGAACGTTGTTTTACTTATGTCTTTATCCTTTATTCTAACCTGGTGATAACCAAATCTTAAATCCAACTTCGAAAAAATCTTCGCCCCTCCCACTTGATCAAACAAATCATTAATTATAGGTAGGGAATATTTGTTCTTAATAGTCATTTTGTTTAGTTGTCTATAATCAATGCATAATCTTAGAGTTTTGTCTTTGTTTTTAACAAAAAGGATTGGTTCTCCCCATGGTGAGACACTTGTCTTGATGTATTCCTTGTCCAACAGTTCTTGTAGTTGAATTTTTAACTCTGTTAATTCAGGTAAACTCATTATGTAGGGTGCTTAGATATAGGGGCTGAACCAGGCAGCAGATCGATAGAGAAATCTATCTCTCTTCTTGGGGGCAGTTCAGGTATTTTGTCTACAAACAAATCTCTAAATTCATGTAAGACTACAAAATTGTATAGTCTAGGTTTATCTTCTTTTTCCAACATATTTGTCACTTGGATAGCATAAACATGACAACCTTTACTCATGCACTTCTTAAATTGCATTGTTGAAATCTACCTAACTAAGACTCATTTTCATATGCCCTGTATTGTCCTAACAATGTTGTTTTCATCTCTGTACGTAAGTGTTTTTTCATAACAATCCAAATTTGCTATATGATTCTCTAGCCATTCCATTCAAATAATTATATCGTAAGACCCTAACGGTAGAATATTCAGATTTAACTTTGTTTTTTGGCCATCTAAACCGAATTCACAAATAAAAATGAAATCTATTACCTTTCTTTTTGTTCATGTTGCTAGTTATACTAGCCAAGATCTTGTATGTTTTACTTTCTTAAGCTTGTTTGAATCCACTACATCAGGAGCAACAAAACTCAAAGTAGCTCCTGATCAATTAAAACAGAAATACGATTATTATTAACTTTACCTTCAACTTCCACTACATTGGACTGGTGGTCATCTTGTCGTCCATCTACAGCTGCATTGATTCTGTGTAAAATTCTGCCCACATCTCCCACTGTAAAGACCTCTTGCAAGTTGTGAACCGTGGTCCTTGCTGCAAAAGTTAAATGCGGTCAGTTCCTCCTTAAGTGAGTTTCTCCACATTCCCAACACTTTAACGATTCTCTAGGGTTGTCCCCAAACTTCTTGGTTCCCAAATTAAATGATTTATTTCCCCCTTGGGTGTTCTGGTTATTGGAGTGGAAATATTTCCTTGGAAAATTCTTTGATGCATTATGGAAAGGGGTTGGTTGATATACCTTCTTCTATTGGTTCATTATGTCTTGTTTCTTGTCTTTCCAAGCCTTGGGAAGTTCAAACCACTATTTGTATTGATCGTAACACATTTGGGCTTTTCTAAAAACTTTTCTTAAGGTCTTGGGGTTGTCGAACTCGATTCTGTCCTTATAGGACTGTGGTAAGTTGCTTAGGAACCACTAGATTTTTACTTTGTCTTCCCGGATATAAGGCACGAACCTTAATAATTCCAGGAATTTGTTTATCAGGTCATCCATAGTCATTTGACCGAGTCGTAGCTCATAAAACTCTTTGGTATTTCTTTCATAGTAACTTTATGATAAATATTGTTTCTTAAAGTATTTCTTGAAATCCGACCACTCCATTTGTTTTTCCTTTAATTCCTTGGCCAACTTCAGGTTTTGCCACCATATACTTGCCTTTCCTTTCAAGTTATCAATGGTCATTCTGACCTTCATGTTGCTAGAATAATTGTAAATCTGGAAATACTTTTTTATGACCAATAACCATGCTTCAACCTCCTTCCTTGTCCTGGATTCTCCATTGAAAGTGGACGGTTTTATTTTCTTAAATTCACCTCCCAAGTGATCAACCTGTTTCCTCTTTATTCCAGTGGTTGTTTTATTTTTTGTTGATGGTGTGCCTTCGGACAAACTGTTCTTGTTTTCTGCTTCAGGACCAGAATTTTTGGAGGCTCTTTTGTTGACCTCTTCTTCCTCGTTATTGTTTTTTGGTCTCTTCTTTGTTACTATGCTACGCAACAATTCTTCATTTATTTCCTGCTATTCTTTTTGTGCCTTTTTCAGTTTCTCATTGTCTGCCTTGAAATTTTACAGTGCCACAATAAGGTTTCTCATGGTTTCCAGAACCTAGATGGCAGAACTTCCTTCATTGTTCTTCCTAGGCCCTCTAGGAGGTCCTTTCTCAGGATTCTCCTCAAGTCTGATCTCCTCTTCATTCTGTGTTTCCATTATCACAACAAAAATAATTTTTTATGTTTGTAACAGTAAGCGTTTTGTTAGTTTTTCATTAAACAGAAAGCATGTGTTAAACAAACATTTTCGGCCCTATTGAAGGTCCAAGTGTTGTAACCTTTGCTTTGATACCATATGTAATGTACCACAAAATTTCCAACTAAAAAAAAATATTGCTAGGTGCATTAAACTCCTTTACTCTGTTATACTTTATTGGTTTATAATTATAATTTTCGTTATCGAAATGCAAAGTATACTTATCCATAGTACAAGCAACTAATAACAAGGTAGTTAACCTTCTCATGAATTCATGCTTATGAAACTAAATCAGTACCTATCACAACAATTTGTACTAATCCAACAAGAGTTTAAAACTATCCATTAAAGAGGTGTAATCTGGTAATTTCCACAAGTTTATAGTAATTCTATCCTCGCAGATTTCTACTTTATCAATGGTTCCAGCTAATTGTTTCTTGCTAGAAGTTTTACCATTTAACAGGGCTAACACTTTCTATTTTACAACCCATATGAGAATACTTTGCTATACGCTAATCCCATACATTAATTTGCTTATGTAATTCTTAAAGAACGCTTATCTAAGTGTTTCTAGAAAGGTCATGGAACCTACAAACCTTACCTAATAACATTATAGAGTATAATCATAAGTGCAATCCATATGTTGTATTGCAAGTACAACCACACAAGGCCTCTTATCTCCTTCAGGTCATATATGTATGTAAGCCCTTATAAATATCTATACTACACTAGGCCCTTCATTCTAAATCCTTATGTTCGTGTACTTAGGCTCACTTAAATGATCCCACCACTACTATACATGTATTATACACTACTGCAACACAGTACGCATGTTTAGTCTAACCTCATTAACCTTAACATAGTGTTTGTAAGAACTTAGTGCCCGACAAATGTAACGAGAGGGTTTGCGCTTGCATGCAAGGTTTAATGTTTGAATGGTGATAACTCATTAGGCTTTCTGGTCCATAGCTCCAGCCTGACCATATACTTGATTCATCGTAGAATTCCACTATTCAAAAACGGAAACCCACCCGACTTGGTGACAAGGATGAGCATTAGCGATGTTATGGAGGTTGGTTGAATGCGGAGTTAAGTCCTATTTGTAACCTCCATTAAACCCTCTGGTCGAAAGTTATGAGGTTCCTGCAACGTACTAGTCACTAGGTTTCTATGTCCAATGGGAACAAGCCATGCATGTTTATTCACAT
>JASDQU010104912.1:174927-185802 GCA_032191745.1 Picea mariana | reverse complement strand
GTCTCCCCCAGAGGGGCCTGACGTCTCCCATTTTAGCTCTATTTTGACATTTTTAGCATTTTAAGTGACAAATAATGAAATATTGTAAAGTCAGCCTTGTCGGCTGTTTTTAATGACCAATTTTATAATTAAACGTCATCAGGATGATATAAATTGAGGACGTTTTACCCTCATTTGGAAATAACATAACTTGCTCTCTTGTGAGAGTGACTCTTTTTATCTTTTGTCTTGGATATTTGCTTTGGCATGCTTATGGTGTTCTTATCATTGGAAGGTGTTACAACTAGGGTTTGATAAGCTTTTTCATGAATTTGTAAGTGTTTTTCTCATCAAAACTTCTTGATTGAATGGTTGTTGATTAAATATCTTGCATGTATAGTTACTTTGTTATTATAATGCTTAATCATTGAAACCCTAGGGAGCCAGCACACAAGTAGGTCGTGGCTTCATGTCCCCATGATAAGAACTTGTTTAGCCATTGATTAAAGAAGGTTTAGCCTAGCCATAGCTACACTAGCATTTCTTTTTTCTGAGTTAGATTTGAATTATAAGTTGAATGGGGAAGACGTCCTAGGCCTAATTTAATTTACACCTAGGGTTTTGACCTTACGGTTTTGAAAAGCCTTGTCCCCAAGCAACACTTTTCAGCCCTAGACTTATAGTTTGAAGCTAGCCGTTTTGCCAAAGAGTTCTAAGGAAAGAGGGAGGAGCATGAGGCCTAGCTTTAGCTACACCGGAATGAGCCTCCTCCCCTTAGGGTTTTGACTTTGTGGCCCTCCATTTGTAGCACTACAAAGCCTAACTTTCCCGTCCTTAGATTTAGATTCTCCCAAGCCATTAGTCTCTCTCCTTGACTCCATAATACCCAAGGCACTAGTCTAAGAGTACAACGTTGAGCTTTTTTGTGTTAAAACAACTCTTTCAAACTCTCTTTATTTGAAACCCTAACTAACCCTAGCGACTAGACTAACCCTAATTGAAGATGACGTCTTGCCTATTTTAAACTTGTGCTTGGACTAAAAGTTGCGGCTAACTTATCTCTTGATAGCCATAGAGGTTTTAGGCATTTTCATTGGCTGATTTGTCAAAACGTCCACCTCTTTGACTAGCTAACCCTAACCCTAAAACAGCGACAATATAGGTGACGTCACACTTGTTAAAAACCTTGTTTGTTCTTAAAACGTTTTGACATTGTCACCCCCTTTTGATAGACCTTGAGTTGTTGATCACATTCATAAGCTTGTTTGACATAACGTCCTTCTCATTGTCTTTTCAAACTAACCTAAATCAGGGCTGACGTCACCTTTGCAGCAGCAACAATATTTGTGATGTCAAGCCTCTCTTTGACCCTTATTTAAGTGTAAAACTTTGTGATTTGGTTGGCTTTGAAGTACAAATTGATTTCTTCGGCTTATTGTGCAAAACGTTTACTTTTTGCCTTCCAAAAACTAGCATAAATTAGGGCTGACGTCACCCCCAATATGCAATAGTGACGCAGCAAACATATTTATATATGAGCAGATTTATGATATTCATTGCATTGTGATAATACGAGGATTTGATTTTATACATTGAATGCCTATATTTCTTGTGTATTTATTGAAGAAGTGACATAAAATATAAGTTTTAATTGCAATCATTGCCTTCGTCAATAATTACATGTATTATTGCTCATATATATTAAAGATAGTCATTGATATTTGAAGTACTAACCACTGTAGCACATTTCTAGTTTATTTTCCTTATCTCGCAAACAGGTGCCATTCAGTGGAAGATCTTCTCCTTGACTATCATCTTGGCAGTAATCTGTGAAGGGAAAGCTTACTCTAGCCTTTGAGTCTTTAACCTTTGCCCCTTTTCCTTCAAAAGCCCAGATTACTAGGGACGTCTCCCTTGGGATTAGCCACCCTAAATAGAAAGAGCTCCCCATCGAAGTGACAGTGGGTGGGGAAGCTCCTGTTACGCCAGTTTGAGCCTTGACTCCGAGCTATCTAAACCTTTCCTACAAACTGTGCGATAACAATTACCATTAATTACTAGAGCAAGTAAAATGGAGGGGGTGGGGACCTCTTTAAATAGAATTAGTAAGCCAAAATAACCATTCGTTGCACACTGAAACACCTCACAGCTGCAACTTGCATGAGAAAACATGAGCCAGGGTCCTTTTCTGAGCAGGACATGTGTCATATTTTCAAGACACATGTGTCATGTGAACATGACACGTTCTAAATGAGTATTCGACATGTGTCCTACGGTTTGATGTTTGACACGTAGGATTCGCGACACAAGGGGGGGTTTGGACGTGTCAGGTGACTTAGCTAAGATCATGAAACCTATATATAAGTTGCTTAAGAAGGATGTTAAGTTTGATTGGAATGATGAAAGTAAGAGAGTTTTTGAAATTATTAAAACTACCATATCTGAAGCTCCCATCCTTATTAGCCCAGATTATACTAAGGACTTTTAGATTTTCTCTTTTTCTTCTGAAGATACTATTGTTGGTGTATTGCTTCAGAAAAATGATCAAGGCCATGATCAACCCATTGCTTATATGAGTAGGGCCTTGCAAAATTCAGAATTAAAGTATCTCATGTTTGAGAAACAAGCATATGCCTTGGTGAAATCACTCAAACATTTCAGAGTCTTCATTGGATATTCCAAAGTGATTGGTTATGTTCCTAATTCTACGATTAAAGATGTTTTCTCTCAAGTAGAAGGATTGGGCTCAAGGGGTAGATGGATTGCTAAGATCCAAGAGTATGATTTGGAAATCAAACCCACAAAATTGATTAAGGGTCAAGGTTTAGAAAAAATGTTGACAGAAGGTAATGAGAAGGCCTTGGGTATGATTTGCCAAATTGATAATGAAGAGTTCCCTCCTAATTTATTAAAGCTTGAACAAGTAGAATGGTATGCAGATATTATCTTTTATCTTAAGAATCTAACTTGACCAATTCATCTAGTGGGTCACAAGAAAAGGGCTTTAAGGTTAAAATCTTCTAAGTATGTCCTTACTAGAGATGGATTAGGATGGAAGAATCCTAATGGAGTTATCCTTAGTTGTGTGGATGATGTTGAGTCAAAGAAACTAATGGATGAATTCCATGGGGGGTTTTCTGGTGGACACGTTGCTGCTAAAACTATTACACACAAAATCCTTAGAGCATGATATTATTGGCCAACAGTATTTTCAGATGTGTATCAATTTGTTAGAAAATGTGAGCCATGTCATCTTTTCACAAGAAAGCAAAAGTTAGCAGCTATCCTTTTGCAACCAATTGTGGTTGAAGCACCTTTTCAGCAGTGGGGTTTGGACTTCATTGGGAAGTTTAATGATAATTCAAGTAATGGGTATTCATGGGTTATTACAACTACAGATTACTTTACCAAATGGGTTGAAGCCATTCCTACCAAGACAACAACTGAAAAGGTTGTGATGGATTTCCTTGAAGATAGAATTATTACTAGATTTGGGGTGCCTTCGAAATTAGTGACAGATAATGCCAAGGCTTTTTGTTCAGCTAAAATGTCTTCATTTTGTTTTAAGTATGGTATTATCTTATCACATGCATCAGATTACTATCCTCAGGGAAATGGTCAAGCAGAGTCAAGTAACAAAACCTTAATGACCATAGTTAAGAAGATAGTTGGTGAAAACAAGAGATCTTGGGATAGTAAAATTAAACATGCATTATGGGCTGGCAGAATTACTAAGAAAGCAACAACGAGGAAAAGTCTTTTTGAGTTAGTGTATGGTTTGGAGGCTAGGTTGCCAGTGCACCTTAGACTTCCTACTTATGGGTCAGTTGAGAACCTTTCCCCAGAACAGGATGCAGTTCAGAACAGGGTCAATCAGGTTATAGAATTAGATGAAATCAGAAGAAGGGCTTATGATCAGAATTGCAGAAATCAGAGTAAGGTAAAGAAAGATTTCGACAAGTCAGCTAGGCAAAGCAATTTCAGTGTTGGGGATATAGTTTTGTTATGGGATAAAGGCAGAGAAAAACCAGGAAAACATGGCAAGTTTGACAGTTTGTGGTTGGGTCCATATGTGATCCGAGAAATAGCAAGGCCTAACTCTTTTCATCTCAGCCATTTGGATGGTGAGCCCATCAACATTCCGAGGAATGGGAAGAAACTCAAGCTTTTCTTCAGATGATGGGCAACTTGGTGTCCAAAAGGACACCCTCTGTAACGTATCTCTAACCCTTCTCCTTGTATTTCAGTTTTGTAATATTTCATTCATTATGAGATTATGTACTTAGATTTATTTCTGTATCATAGATTCATTTTGTAGTTATAGATGTTGTACAATAGTTATTTCATTATGTAATTGTTGTTTATAGCATTTTATTTATTCATTGTATATATGTATATTTATGTTGGGTATTGGTGAGCACGTTGTTTTGTAGATGTTGGATTCTCGTATGCTGTCCTTCCCAAGTGTGAAGATCAAACACACGTCCCCATCTGGAGCCAGATGTTGACCACCTATTCAACTAGGGGGTCAACTCCATGTACCATGAAGATATGCATCATCAAATGCTAACAAGTCAGAGACTATTTGGTTCTACAGGGCAATTTTTGCCTCCAGCACACATTTTTGTAAATGGAATTTCCGCTCCCCTGCGTGGGATAATAATGTAATAGGTCTGCATGGATCATAGTTAGATCAGTTACCTTAGGATTTCTTCATTGGGAGAGTTCCTTTCACTGAGTGTTTTTTATCCTCATGTTATTAATTTGGCCTAACCAGCCTTATTAATTTCCCTTGAGTTTTTCACTCCCACTATTAATAAATCCTCCAAAGTGGTGAAAGGCGTTCTAATGAAGTCATCCTCTGCTAGCTAGTGTTTAGGAATGATGTATATGACCATGTAAGACAACTCAAAAAGTTTCACGGAATTCCGTCGAGTCTAGATAGGTTTTTTTTAATTAATTAAATTTTCCCAAGGTTGGAAATTTAATTAATTAATTAATTTTTGATAAAAATTGTAAAAAACTAGGTCCTTGGGCTTTTGATAGGGGTATTTGTGCTCAAAAGGAATGGAATGACACCCCCTACACCCTTGGACCAAGTTTCATCTCAGTCAGACAACTTTTGCTAGATGTTAGTCCACAAAGAATCTTAGTCGGAATAAAAGCAGTTTTAATTGTTAACCCATGACATGGGAAAAATGTCAATTTTGTAATAATTGAGTAAATGGAGTAAAGTAAAAGTGAATAATGATGAGAGAGACATATCCTAAACTACCCAACCCCTTTCCTAACCTTTAATTCACCCCCTAACTCACGTCTCACTAAGACCCTCACGCCCCTCATGGGGAAATGTGCCCCCCTTCCTGTTAATGTTTAAGACATTATTATAGATGTTTATATTTCATTAGATAACAATAGCATAATCCAAGATCACTAAGAAATACACAATCACAAGATGAAGAAAAATTTCTAGTTTTGGTAGAAATTTTTCACATAGAAAATTTTATGAAAAAAGTAGATTTAGATGACCACTCTAAGATGCTAAGCTAGCTGAAATATATATGAAAGGACAGCAAGAAAGAATGAGAAAAGAAGATGAGAAAATGAGGAGTTTGAATGTGCTTTAAGGGAGGACTCGTCCTTGAGGAATTCCCAATAAAACCCTTGAAGCAAACCTGCAAAACTTGACAAGATATGATGCATACAAGAAGATAATATGGTTGAATATGCTAATAAGATGAAATACTTGCACCTTATCTAGCAACTCACATATATAGATCTACAAGAATACTCGTTGTTAGACCTACTCAAATAAAATACTTTACCCAAGATCTAATCTATGCAACCATCATGCCAAAATTTCACAATGTTACCTCATATGTAGCAAGAACAAAAATACTTGTTGCTCTTCCAATAATTCTCCAAAGTTTCTCCTTTATTACTCAAGAAATGGATCTTAGAGAAATACTTGCTCCAAACCCTAAGAGCCAAAGAATGGAAGAAAGATGGAACAAGAAAGAGAGAGAGAGTGTGGAAAATCAAGTAGCATAACAATAGCTCAAGATATGGTCTGTAAATGAGGGTGAGAGGGGTTCCTTTTATACTTGGAGAGGAAAACTCACCCCTCTTGGATCAATGTCAAGTGTCCACCACCAAGCACAAGAGGGAATCCCAAGGGTAGGGTGCACCATCTAGGGTTTGATCACATGGATCAAGGGTGTGGATGAGTGAGGGAGTGTTGGGATCACACAAAAGGGTAGTGGGAGGCTAGGGGATGCGTGCCAAGGGAGAGAAAGGAGGCCCCAACCATCAAAACGAATTTTCTAAAGGAATCACAAGAAGGGGGGCGTAACTCTCCTTGGAGGGCGCACCATTTGGGGGAGAGGAAAGGAATGGGAGGCCATAAATGAGAGGTAGGGTGTGGGGATGAGTTAGGAGGTGACATGGAGGCCTAGGAGAGGCGTACCACATGTAAGAGGGGCCCCCCACACACCAACTTCAAGTTATAACATCTTGCTAGCTAGGGGGGGGCATCACTTCTCCTAGGGGGCGTGAGGGTTGAGTGAGTAAGGTGGGTGAGGCGTTAGAAAAGGTTAGAATAAGTTGGGTGGGTAGGTTTAGGCTTAGGAAACCTCTCTCAATCTTTATCCACCTTTTCATCATCCTTTTAACTCATTATTACAATTTTTACATTTTTGCTATGTTTGGACTTAACAATTAAAATTGTTGTTTTTGACTCACTGACACTCCCGGTGGACAAACCCATAGCAAAAGTTGTTCGACTGAGTTGAAACTTGGTCCAAGGATGTAGGGGGTCTCATTCCATTTCTTTTGAGCACAAATACCCCTATCAAAATTCCAAGGACCTAGTTTTTACAATTTTTGCTAAAAATTAATTAATTAATTAAATAATTAAACCTCCAAACTTAGGGAAATTTAATTAAAAATTAATTAATTAAAAAAAACTAATCTAGACTCAAGGGAATTCCGCGAAACTTTCTTAGATGTCTTGCATGGTCATTTACATCATTTCCTAACAATAGTTACCAGAAGATAAGCCCATTAGGACGGTGTTCACCACTTTGGAGGAATTATTGCAAGTGTGAGGGAAAAACTCAAGGGAAATCAATAACGCTGAAAAGCCCAATTGATAACCTGAGGATAAAAAACTCTCGGTGAAAGGAACTCTCCCAATGAACCGATCCCAAGGTAATTGACCTAACTATGACCCATGCAAACCTATTACATTATTGACCCACGCAGGGGTGCAGAAATTCCAGTTACAAAAAGAAGTGTTGGAGCCAAAAATGTTCTGTAGAACCAAAGTCTTCGACGAATGAGCATCTGATGATGCATCTCTTCATGGCACATGGAGTTGCCCCCTAGTTGGAGAGGCGGTCAATAGGGCCCAAGAGTGTTTGCACCCTTGGTACCTTCTTCCTCAAAGTCTAAAACCTAAGGCCCAAGTGTGTTTTCACCTTAGGGTTTATACCTTATCTCTCTTGTTTCATTTAGTTCAATCTTCAAGCTAACGCATGTAACTCCATGAGCCCTAGAGGACAACGACACTAATCTAGAGGTGTTCTTGTGGTTAAAGTAGCTATTAAAATCAATATTCCTTCTCTCTCAAACGATATATATATGAATTGTTCCATCTGTCCAAATTTAGTGTACTTGCAGATATGAATTTCAACTTGTTATTCATAATTGAGTAGATTCTAGCACTGGTTATGTATGCTGATTTGACATAACATTGAGCTGAATTTGTTAAGTGATTCAACAAGCATCTAGAAGTTGAAGGGCAGATTTACTGTTATAATAAATCATTTTCAGAACTGTAATTTGCTTGGAAAGTGTGCCCTAAGGGCTGAAACATTGTTGCATTGAAGAACATTTGAATGGTATTTATTTTCTTGGGCTGCCTTTTTGTGATTTGAGTTGAAGAGAAGAAAAGTATTTGCTTCTGTAATTTAATATTGCAGATTCAGCCCCAAGGCTGAAAGTTCACGGGGGATGGATCCAAGAAACCTCAAGGTTGAGGTGAAATTTCAGAATTTGCATTAAAAGTCAGATTCTTGAAATATCTACAAAAACAGGGAAGAATTGATAGGCACTTTTATGTTTTACCATATGTTACTTGTGCTCATCATGTGTACATAACTGTTGCATTTTATGCTAGTATTGTATTTTATGTCAGTCAAGTATTTTTTGCTAGCATGTAGTTTTAAGTTCAAATATTGATTTATTAGTGCTAAAGTCAGTTATGTAACTGACTACGCGGTCTCATCTGAATCTTGTAAGGTGTCAGAAGATTCCATTTCAATATTCAAAGGTGTCATTCAGTTAGGACAGGTCCTTTCCTCCTAAAGGACATTGATTCCTCTGTGTATATACAACTTTCGAATAAATACAAGCTCAATCCTTCCCTTGAGCAAGTTCTCATGTTCTGGTTCTGTTTATTAATGGGTTCATTGTTGTGTCAATTGTATCGCCCCATCTAAGCCATATCAATGTTATGTTGGAAATTGACTTGGAAACATTCTTGAAGGTGACTTGAATAATAGAATTGTACATCTGGCCTGATGATTGTGTTTACTAATTAGGATGTGTATTGCATGGTGTTGTTAGGCAGTCTAATTCTAGCATATGCAATTAATTGTTATGACTGTTGACCACCTATTCAACTAGGGGGTCAACTCCATGTACCATGAAGATATGCATCATCGGATGCTATCAAGTCAGAAGACTTACTGGTTCTACAAGGCATTTTTGGCCTTCAGCATGTATTTTGGTAAATGATATTTCCGCTCTCCTGCGTGGGATAATAATGTAATTGGTCTGCATGGATCATAGTTAGGTCGGTTACCTTAGGACTTCATCATTAGAGGAGTTCCTTTCACTGAGTGTTTTTTTTCCTTAGGTTATTAATTTGGCCTAACCAACCTTATTAATTTCCCTTGAGTTTTTCACTCCCACAAATAATTCCTCCAAAGTGGTGAAAGGCGCTCTAATGGTTTTGTCCTCTGGTAGCTAGTGTTTAGGAATGTTGTAAATGACCATGTAAGACATCTCTCAAAGTTTTGAGGAATTCCGTCGAGCCTAGATATGTTTTTTTTTAATTTATTAAAATTGCCTAAGGTTGGGTAATTTTAATTATTTTTGATAAAAAAATGTAAAAACTAGGTCATTGGGCTTTTGCTAGGGGTATTTGTGCTCAAAAGAAATGGAATGAGACCCCCTACACCCTTGAACCAAGTTTCAGCTTAGTTGGACAACTTTTGTTAGGTGTTTGTCCATAGGGAGTCCAACTAAGTCAAAACAGCAATTGTAATTGCTAGTCATGAGTCATGACATAGTAAAAATGTCATTTTTTGTAAATATGAGCTAAATGAGTAAAGTAAAGGTGGGAGATGATGAGAAAACTCATTCCTAACCTACCCGAACCCTTTTCTAACCTTTACACACCCCCTAAAAACTTTACCTACTTAAACCAATTCGCCCCCCTAGGGGATTTGCGCCCCCCCTCTTGAGAAAACCTTAGAAAAGCAAGTATTATGTGGTGTGGGGTCCTCTCTCCATGGGTGCTCTCTTCCCAGCCATCCACCTCACCCTTTAGGTATGTCCCACACCCTCCCACTCAATCCACCTCATCAATCCATGTTAAAACTCTAAGTGGTGCGCCCCCCTCCTTGGGATCCTCTCATTTGCTTGGTGTTTGACACTTGGATCTCATCAAAGAGGGGTCACTTTGCCTCTCCAAGTATAAATGAAGGCCCTCTCACCCTCATTTGACACCATCTCTTGAGCTATTGTTATGCTACCAAATTCTCTCTTCACACTTCTCATCTTTCCACCTTGCTTTCACTCACTCTTACTCTCATTTTGGAGAGGAACTTGTTGCAATTAATCGCTGCAACTTCCTAGTTGGTTAATGAAAAAGGCTTCGGAGGACTTTGAAGTAACAAAGATTTGTCTTGGTGCTTCCATTTATTTGAGATGATATTGTTTCTTTGAGCATTTTATGAGATATTGAATAGATGTCCCAAGCAAACTAGTTTGCTTGGGTAGGTTTTGCAATAGTGTAGTTGCTGATCTAAATGAGTTGAATAGTTAATAGTGCAAATTAGTTTGTGTTATTTGTCTATTTCACTCACATTTGCTCTTGTCTCACGGTTTGCTTCAATAGTTGCAGGTTGTCTCAAGGGCTTGCAAGGTTAGTTTTGAGCTAGAAGCTAGCTTTCATAGCCTACTTGAGCCTCTTAGCTTTTCTCCTTTCATTTTTCTGTTCATATCATATCAGTTTATTTGGTTTGCTAACACTCTAGGATAGGTCATTTCATACTTTAAACTTGCTGAAATTTTTATGTAGAAAATTTCTGTGAAAGAAAGAAAGTATTTTTAACGTCCACGAGGCTAAAAATAGCCTATGGGACATGTTATCGCACGGTTTGTAGGATAGTTCCAAGGGATTGAGTCAGGGCTTGAAACCGGCGTAACAGGAGCTTCCCCACCCACTGTCACCTCGATGGGGGGCTCTTTCTATTTAGGAGGGCAAGTCCAAGGGAGACGTCCCTAAGGCAATCTGGCTAAATGAAGGGTTAAAGGTAAGGCCAAGTCAAGGAAGACCCCTTCCACAGATTGCTGCCCAAGAGAGACAGTCAAGAGAAGTTCTTCCACTGGATGGCACCTGTTTGCGAGACAAGACAATAAAGCTAGAATATATGCTTGCAGTGGGTTAATACTTCATAAAACCAATGACTATCTTTAAATCAAAGTATGAGCAACGAATCAATGCTATTATTGACGAAGTCAATGATGGCTAATAAAGCAAGGACTTATATCACTTCTCAATAAAGCATGAAAAGCATTCAATGTTCACAATCAAGCTTTGTATCA
>JASDQU010104912.1:135823-146151 GCA_032191745.1 Picea mariana | reverse complement strand
ACCTCCCATCCACCAACTAATAACTTGAGTGTTTGTTTTTTCTTATGGGTTCCCTTTTCTTACTGAGAAGCTTTTTACTGCTTTCTTGGGAATCCCTAGGCAAAGCATCTCAAAAGTTTCATCTTTGGCTTTTAACTCTTGCTAGATACTTTTACCCTCTGGGCCTTTAGCCCCTTCTTCCCACGAGGCAAGGTACAACCCTTCCTAGTGTAGCAAATCCCAATGCCCGAACAAAGGTAGGGGGGGATGAGAGGAATAAAGATGGAAAGTGGTAAGTATGGAGGGAACATACGATGAGATTTCACAGACCCACCCAGTGGCAACCCATCCTAAATGGAGATCAACTTACTAGGGCATCATGTCACCGCCATGCTCAAGTCATCCGATTCTTGGCACTCCATGTCTAGGACCTGTGGGCCTCGAGACATGATCTCCTTAGTTATCCCTAGGGTAGAGGATAACATCTGGCTCCAACTCGGGGACATGTGATCACCATAGAGCGCATGAGAACCTTAGCGTCTATGGTATGACATGTGCCTGCTAGATCTTAACAAAATGCATCAGTAATCCTTAGGGTGGTGATATCATCCCTTGCTCATATATGATATAATAAAATAAAGAGCATCATAATCATGCATATACACATAATGGAGAAAAACAATATGAAAGTGAAACTACAACTATACTAACATGATATGTAGATGGTATATACAATGGATGCAAATGCCTACCTAATTTACTTCCCTGTTGGTTGAATGCTAGGTGTAGTCAAATAACCAGTGAAACCATCCTAGCAATATCTCATAATGCATGCCTATGTGCTTCATCATAAACCAAAACAATGACAAGTCAAGCACAAAAATAACATGAGTTAGAACATCTATCACATCATCAGAAATCGTAAATTCTAGCTCATGGAGGCGGGAGGGAGGGACAAAATCTTGCCAAGTCACACTTCTAGGAAAGTGCTCAATCCATCTCAGAAAGGGATCGTGAAAAATCAAAGGCTCAAAAGACTGACTCAAAGAGTTTGAAGGTTGGCTACCTTGGACGTCATCACATCTTGAGGTCTGGGAAAGGAAGCAAGAACCTAGAAGATGACTGACAATTTCTTAAGGGAATGTTGAAAGACTGAGATAATAAACTTCTTCTTAAGGTATTCAACCTAACCTTGAATTCTAAAAGAAGGCTTTGCCCAACAGAAAACTCAAGACAAGAGACATGTTTCCCAACTACACCCTTAGTGATATAGTGAGGTAAAGTAGTCGAAGGGAGTTGGACAACCTTGTCACAAGTATCTTGCTTTAGGCAAGCAATGTCCTCACCTTTATCAAAATTTGAGCACAACGACGGTTGAAAATCTTCTTCATAGAATAAATCCAAGTGCTCAAAGGAATACTCATCAAAATCCTCAAGGTATGACCAAAAATCATCAAGAGAACATTGCACTGGGTCATCCTTGGGTGCTTGGAAAACTTTTGCTTGTTTCCAAACATAAAAATTATTAGGAACATCATATGATTGTTGTAAAGGCAACATTCTAAGATATCCTTCCATATCATAAATGGGATCCTTATCAGAACCAATCACATCCCACTTACGTCTTCCAACATGTATGAACTCATCAATATTATCAACCATGTCACTACCTTTGTCATAACACGAAGGATTTAATGCGTCCAAGGGATCCTCTAATGCTTCTTCACTTTCCAAATCATAAAATAAAGCATCATCAAAATCTTGGAAAGGGAAATAACTTACTGTGTTCACTTCTTGTTGTGCAGGAGCATCAATGGCTTGGATGAATTCATCAAATGGAAGAGGGTCCTGTACATCATCCCCAAGACTCGTATCTTTAATCATCTTTTCACCTTCATCAAAAAATGAAGGACCTATCTCTTCCAAGGGTTCCTTTACTTCTTCACCTTCTCAATCATAGAACAAAGTGTCATCAAAAACCTGGAAAGGAAAATGACTCACCTCATTCTCTTCGTCTTGTACAGGAGAAATAGGATCTTGAAGATCTTCATCAGACGAAGGAGCAGATACTAGTGCTTCATCCTCATAACTCACCTCTTTAGTCAAGTCTTTACAACATTCTATTGAATCATGGGAAAAATATTGCTCATCTTCAAGGGATTGAAAACTTTCTTCATAAATCTCTCCTTTTATATCGGAGGGTTCTTGGTATTGAGTATGGTACACATCCCTGAGATCTTCCACAATCTCAGTGGTGAATCCTTCGTCCTCTAGGGCTATTGTGAGATTTTGAAGGGCATATTCATATGTCTGTCAATGTGGTTTGACAAACTCAATAAACCTACTGATGAGGTCTACGAAAGATGATATACCCCTATCTTCACAACAACCCTTAAACCAATCTTGTAAAAAAGATGGCAGAGAAAGTATGAATAATTTCACCAGAAAATCCTCCCCTTCCAATTCTATCTCACTTATATACTTCAAGAATTCTACAATGTGAGTAATTGGGTGTCCTCTGAATCTTGGAGAGTTGTTTAACCATTTTGCATCAAAATAATGCGGGTATCCTTGAAAACTTTTGAAATCAATAGTCGGATACACTTGTTCCTAGGGTGCCATGATTTCATAACTTGGAAATATCACAAAATTGAGAGTAAGGTGACACCTTGGAAAAGGTTAGTGGAGTCGCCAGATATCCTCTTAAGGATTATCAAAGGGATGAGGGAATCACCCTCAGTGGAGTCTCCAAGTAAGCTTTGTGAAAAGAAGGCTTTGGATAAAGGCTCAACAAAAAAGTGTCGTTGAGGAATATTGACTCAGTGTTCCCCAGTAGCGGCGCCAAAATGTTATCGCAAAATCTGTACTTGCCTAAAGCCCAAAGCAAGTAGATACAAGATTGGTGTAACAGGGGGTGACCTATCACTGTCACCTTAATAGGAAACCCCTTTCTATTTAGGAGTATATCAATGTACCGCAGGGGAGACGTCCCTAGTGACCTGAGGGTTTGAGATGGCTAAGGAAAGAAAGTTCCCCCCTCTCACAAGTCACTCAATTTCAAAGGTTCTTTGTGTCTTATAGAGATGAAGAAAAATATAAATGAGGTGTACCTGCCCAGAACAAGACAACAAAAAAGGAAAAGGGCACTTTCCAAGTACCGAATGATGTCAATGCTTCATAAGACAATGAACTCTTGACAAATAGACTAGTTGATATAAAATTGCAGCAGTATAACAGTTTACAAAAACAATGATAAATTTGTAACAACCACAATAATTATGCTCCAAAATGTTTGAGAAAAGACTAGAAATAGTAGTTTTAACTAGGCAAATTGATATTAGATAGTCACAAGCAGATTTAGCAATGTCTGGCTAGCATAACATGTTACTTTTGAGGTCAGTTTGTTGTTGTTAGATGGTTGTAGCAATATTTTGCAACAACAAGAAGTTAGTTAGTGAATTAGGCTAATCTAAGGTTAGTAGGAGTTAGTGAATGTTCCAAGGAAGATAGTTTGAAATTTGTTTGATCAATCAATCACTAGTAGTGAATAGACTAGTACCTTCTAGGGTAATGGAGTCAATGATAACAACAACAACTCTTAGAGGTAAATAGCAATGATAATACTTTGTCAAAAGGAGATGGAGAAGATGAGAGAAGTGTTAGTAACCCAAGGCCTCAAAGATCCAAGTGCTAGAGAGATAATTGCTAGAAAGTAAGGAAACTTAGGCCCTAACGATTTCTCTTTTCCTTAGACAATTTGGAATAAAAGATGCAAAAGGCAAGTGGAGTAGGATTACTATAGTGCTACAATGGTAGCGCTCTAGTATCTACTTCTAAACAAAGTGCTCTTTGAGAAATCTTAACAAGTGGAAAATTATAGAGAAAAAGATAATAACTTATGTCTTTCTCCTAGGGTTTCAAGCAAGCAATTTCATAATCTTTAACATGAAATAAGTAAAGCTTACCACAAACATTCATCAACATAAACAAAATGCAAAATTTCTACTTACTTCACCAAGAATAATCAATCTCAAACCCTAGTTGAAGATCTTCCACCATGAAGATAACCAAGAAACACCAAAATTTAGCCTCCTCCAAGAAGTGTGCCTAAAATTTCAGCCAATAACCCTAAAAGAGGATGCAAATTTCAGATTTCACCACTTGTGTTATGAGAGATGATGATAAAAATGAGATTTTTCTCTCTTATTTATACAATATAAATGAGCTTTAATTATAGTTAAGCCATAAAAAGGCCGACATGGCCAAATTACATTTAAAATCCAGTTTTTACAAAAATGTCATTAATTAAACCCTAATTTCATCTTCAAGGGTGACGTCATGCCCTTCTATGGTGACGTTAGGCCCGCTAGGCCTCAAGTGCAAGACGTTTGGCCTCCAAAGGCTATGAATGCTACCACATGTGCCAATTAGCACACAACTACCCATCATAAGTGCAAACCCTAACTCTGGGTGACGTCAAGGTCAAAATGATGATGTCATATGCTCTCAAGGGTCAACGTCCAGGAGGAAAGTGCAAAACCCCCCTGGGTCTAGGTCTGTCGTAGTGTCCCTGGTGCACCGTCCTTCTTTCTTCCTAGTGCCAGCCTCTGGTTTCTCTTTCCCCCTGGTGGGGTCACAACATCCATCTATTGGGCTTTCAGCCCCATGGAAGTTCAACCTAATCATTCCCCCATATGTACCTGTCCACCGGGCAAAGTCCTGCAGCAACAACAAGTACCCCCTCCAGGGGCTCATAAATCACAGGGATCATAGCAATGTCAATCACATCTAATAATCAAATTACCCAAGCGTGTGCATCAAACCCCCCTTTACCCAGACAAATTCTCAAAGACGTGATGCAGTTTAACAAGTTAGGTTTGGAGAAGGTCTCAGGTTGTCCTATTGGGCTAATTCTCCTTAAATTTGGGGTGTTTCCCGGGTGAGAACCAATCTAGGTCATGTAAGTGTGTGTGAAGTGGCGTAGGGGAAATGTTTGGGCAGAGGATGCAGTGATAACAGGGAAATGTAGGTCTTTCCTATGGGTTCCTCTATAGAGGGTGAGTTGCATCTTATCATGGATGCCATTGTTTCCTAGCCCATTCAATGCCTTTCATTCTTAGTCTTATTGTTTTTGGTATTTTTTCTTTTAAAGGGAAAAGTTGGGGGACATTGTCCTGGCGTGGTTACCAGAGGTGACAGTGTTACCCACAAGCATTTCGCGGAAATGAGAAGCTTTGCTCGTGATGAGACCCCCTTTCTCTTGGTTATGCCATCAAGAGCCACTAACCTCGCTTGGTGACTAGATAGATGGTAGTGTCATAACACTACATGCCCATGGACCTAATAGGTCGGCTCATGATGAAACCTCCCATCCACCAGCTAGTACCTTGAGTTTTGATTTATCTTATGGGTCCCCTTTTCTTACTAAGAAGACTTCTATTGTTTTTTCGAGAATCCCTAGACAAAGCATCTCAAAGGTTTCATTTTGGATTTTAACTCTTTCCAACTACTTTTAGCCTCTCGGCCTTTAGCCCCTTCTTCCCATAAGGCAAGGTACAACCCTTCCTAGTGTGGCAAACCCAATGTTCGAACAAAGGTAGGGGTAGATGAGAGGAATAAAGATGGAAAGTGGTAAGTATGGAGGGAACAGACGATGATCTTTCATAGACCCCCTAGTGGCAACCCATCCTGAAGGGAGATCAACTTAGTAGGGCATCATTATTTATGCATTTGTTTTTATGGGTTGTTCCTATGTATATTGCATGCGTATTTCTATTATTATTATGTATGAATCTGTGTATTCGTAGAGTATTTGTGTGTTTTAAATTTTGTATACAGTTCGAAATATTTTCGTGTGGCATAGCCCAACAGGTGGCTGGGAAGGTTACACCAATGACCCATTCATTCCGACGACATGGATTGGCATCCACAAAAACACACATTTCATGCAATTTTTTTTATTGTGTGAGTCCCTCATCAAGCTTCATGCCAAGACTCATTCATTGAATCATTCTCATGTTCTTTGAATCTGAACCTTAATTAACTCTCTCAATAAATAAGATATCCACATACTAATAGAAGCATCAAACACCAAGGTTGGAGAAGTGTTGGCAATATGTACACGAGTGAAACAAAGTACTATTAGAGTTGCGGATGTAAAGGATGAGATAATATGGTGAAAAAATAGCGCCATAGAAAGGTTTACAAAACAGTGAGGATACAATGTTGATTTTGGATATGTTAATGAAGGTGAGCAAAAGTGGTGGTGGAAGCCCATTCAAGAAATCAGAGCACCTTTGAAAACAAGCTTATTTGTGTTGCTCACATTATCTAATAGAATTTTGACTTGGGACAACTATCAAAAAAGGACCTAGAAAGGGCTAGGAAGATGCATCTTGTGTTAAAATGAGGATTCAATTGATCACAGATAGTGTTATGTTCCTTCACAAAAGTTTGGGAGAAAGTTCTGAAATTAACAAACAAAAAAGGTAACCGGACAACTATCAAGAAAGGACCCGGTGAGGACTAGTGAGACGTATCATGTATTTAAAAAAAAATGAGGAATCAATTTATCACCTATTAGTGCTATGTCCCTTCACAAAAGTTTGAGAGGAAGTTCAGAAATTAACAGAGAAAAAAGGAAGCTAGGATGAGGACTCCATGGTTAATTGTGTGGAAAGTTGGCTGAAGGATCAATCTATAAAAATCATAAGGCTCTTCCATGGATTGTTGTTTGGGCCCTTTGGTTGGCCAAAGTAAAATGATTTTTCAGAATAAGGATTTAGTGCGTATTCAAGGGTTTCTATCAAATCAATTGTGCATATGGAGGGGTAGGAAAACTTGATAAAGAGAGGGCTCTGACATTTATGAAAAAATCAAAAACTAATAAAGCTTATGCATGTGGATTTTTTTGATAGATGTCAAGGGACCCTAGAACCTATGGCACTAAAGGAATAGTATTTCTAAAGGAAAATCACAATATTCTTTCAACATTGTTTTGAGTAAAGGTACAAACAACATGGTTGAAATGTATGCACTATAGTTGCTAATGAAAATAATTGTTAAAAAAGGTATAACCCAAATTTAGATCCTTAAATACTCCAAGTAAATCATTGACTGAGCAAATGACAAAAAAAACAGTATGGAAAACTTATTTCTAGTCCAAAAATGGAAATAACTAAAATGTTAAAAAGAACTTGAATTTTATTTTCAACACATTTGTAGAGAATTAAATGTCAAGGGGGGTGAATTTTCAAAACAAGCTTGAACTCTGCAATATTGTATTTTCAGCTCAGATGAAGCAGAGGACCACAATGTGCTACCAATGTTTGAAAAGTCTATATTTGACTAATCCCATTGTTGTAGAAAAGCATTGGTGAAAGAGATGAAATCTCTGGTTTTTTATTATGATGTTTATGTTTTCAGATCATGAAATCCACTTTATATTTTTTTGTATAAAAATGTCTAGTAAGCAATAAACATTGTAATAATTAGCACATACTAAGACAAATCATCTGACCTTTTGTTTTTTTGGTTTCTAAATAGTAGTGACACTAAGTTTCACAAAGTGCTAAGCAGGAACATGTCTGTGCATTAAATTTCAATCTAGTCAACTTGAATAATGCAATACTAGCTCAAACCCATATATACATGGGTTTGATATTCATCGAGCATCAATCCCATTTACATTTGATGTGATGGTCTTTTATTCCATTAAGAAAATGGAATAGTGTAGTATATTCGATTATGTGCAACCATGAGTGTTTTTAAAAAAAAATTGTATATTTTCATATTCACATATTCATAAATTTCAATGGGGCCATCTATCTTTCTATGTATAAAAAGTAACAATGTGGTAGAGGGAATCATTTCTCTATTTAAGCATTATTTTTTGTCTTTTTTTAATTGTTTGTTGGTGGTTGTGCTTTTTCAATATGTTGTTTATTCCATTATAAGGTGGTGTGTATCCATGTGTAACCCAACCCACTAAACCCATAGAAGGTACACTTCCTTGCAACTAGTCTCCCCTCCTTTGAGTTCAAGGTATCTATTTGAAAAACGCATGGATACATTTTAGATGCATAGCTACAAATTGAAATGGTGATAACAAATAATGATTCAACTAATTAGAACAAGATAAACTTATCATTATCAACTTATTTTGATAAAGGATTTAACTTTATGATTAACTACTCAATTATTTTGCATTTGGTTTATTATTTTGAAATCATTGGTATTTAGTTAAACTCTAGACAAACTAGAATTGCATCCACTATAGCAAAAACAACTTCTAACTTTCATACTATTTTTGTTATAGTTTATGCAAATTTGAGAACATATGATCTAACTCAACTCATTTAAAAAATGAAGCAAATAGTATTAATATCGCCACCCATTTTATAAACATTTCACTTTTTGGACTTTAAATGTGTTTAGTATTTCCCTTACAACAAGTGATTCAACATATTAATCCAAAATTGGAAACAAGTTCATGATACATGGGATTATATTGGTGAATTGACATGCAATTGTACAAATGGTTTTTCACCCTCAACCATAACTAGGCAGCCATGCACATCAAGTACCCTTCATTACTTCGTAGCATCATTCCATTTCTTTAACTTTCAAGGCCTTATAATGCATGCATTTTTCAGCTTTTGGTTTTACCTGCAAGTTGTTCAATTTCCATTTTAGGAAGTAAGGAAAATTTGAAGTCCATGGTAATAATTTTGTGGATTTCAAAGTTGAGTGTAATATAATACAATGGAGTTCAAAGTTGACAAGTGCTTCTTGGTTCTCAAGGCTTGTGGTTGCAATGGTGAGGTAAGCATTGGTCATCTAGGAAATTTGGCAGCCATAGTGCAATGGCAAACTGTGCATGCAGCAAGCGCCTGGGATGTGCTTGGGATGTGAAGTCAGGGCACTTAAAAAAGGGGTTATATATTGCATGAAGGAGGTAGGCAAAGCACATTATGGATTTATCAACGTCCACATTTGATGGTACCATTGGCAAGTAAAGTTGAAATAAAACCTTCACAATATGAGCTCTACAAGAAACACATGTGCCATTGACACTGCTAGGCATGTTATAGATTTTAGGAATTGGCAAAAGGAAGTGGATCCCTTCATGGGTGTTCAAATAACAAGAATATGGAGACGTCTTTGCAAGTTGATTCTACTAAATAGTTGTTACAAAGGATGGCATCACACCTTGGCATTTCAGATTCAATTATCACTCTTGTTCAACCCGATTCTTCTTTTCCTTCAGACTCTTTTTGGCTTCAATAGACTTGGCACACCTCATGGTTCTTCCAGAGGAAAAGAGCATACAGCAAACCTCCTAACAGCACATGTAAAAGGCTAGGAAAAAGTGTCAGATTGAAGAGGTTCAGAGCAAGCCATTATTTCAATTTCTGTTTTAGTTAATATGACTTAGTTTGTACTTTCGAGTTATAATTCTGCTCCTACAAATTGTTAGGCAGTGAACTTAGCAAGTCTTAGTAGGTATTTTTTGGACTCTTAAAAATTATGGGCAGACTTGTTCACTTGAGACAATTTGTGCGAAAAAGCCTGAACTTTTTATTATGTTTCGTATTTGCTGTTAGGCATGACCAGAGCCCTTTTTTTCTTTAATATAAATCTTAACCATTTCTGTGAAATGAATATATTAAAAATAAACAAAGAAGAAAAAAATGAGCCACTTTGAATAGATTCATTGCTCTAGCCCAAAATACAATAATTGTAGTATGAGCCATGTGCATTCCCAGCAGAACTCTTGTCAATAGCAATTTTAACACTCCTTGTATTAAGGTTATCTTCCATTTTTTAGGACCTGTGGAGTAGCATTGGTGCTATTTCATGACCATTTTGATATTACGCTACACTAGCAACATGGAGTTTGGAAGAAAGGAATTCAATGGAGAAATAAGTAGAGCAGCTAATGAATTAATCATTTTTCATTAAGATCAACAAATAACCTTGATATGATTTAAATACGATGATGTACTCAAAAATTTTAAGTGATATCTTGCAAGCCAGGGAATTTTCATAATTGGAAAAATTGTTTCTTGCATGATCATATATAAAGCATCTGGTAGATTTCATGCAATGGCAAAATCAGCAATGTTTTAAGACAATAAAGTGCATAATCTCGTAATTTGCTAAGATTGGCAAATATCACATTTAATTTGCTAAGATTATCATATATCACACTTGATAGTAGAAGGTATATACATAGTTCAATAAACTTGCGATGAATCGCCCTCTCCAATGGTGATATAACTCTGAAACAATCACTACTCCAACTCAGAAATGAGCTTAGATTGACAAACAAACTCCCTGAATGAAAA
>JASDQU010104912.1:30787-43477 GCA_032191745.1 Picea mariana | reverse complement strand
TCAATAATAACTGTTGGGGCCAACTTCTTATTCTGCCTATTACAATTGTCCAATGACCAATCTGCAAAAGGGGATTTGGTCCTAATACAATTACCGACATGATTAATCCACAATGGGGATTAATCTTAATAATAAAATAACAATAATAATAAGAATACTCTTCGCAGGTACATTATTTCAACACTATGTTGATGACTTAATAATAACATGAAATAATGAAGCTCACATCAAACAAGTTAAGGAAGAACTTAAAGAAGGGTTCAAAATGTCTGATTTAGGGACACTTCATTATTATCTTGGAGGTTAAGTCTCTCAACATCCCAATCAAATGTTCCTTAGTCAAACTAAGTATGCCACTAAATTGTTAAAGAAATTTGGCATGGAATATTGTAAACCTTCTCTTACCCCCATGGAGCAGAATTTGAAACTTTCAAAATTTGAAGGGGGGAATTGGTAAACCGTACAAGGTACGGGAAATTGATTGGAAGTCTCATTTATTTGACAAATAATCGACCAAATTTGTCATATTTAGTTAGAATACTTTCAAGGTTTATGCAGGAATGAAGGGAAATTCATTGGAATTCAGCGAAAAGGGTACTAAGATACATTCAAGGTACAAAAGATTTTGGTTTTCTCTATAAGAATATTTTTTTTTTACACTTGTTGGATATTCAGATGTCGATTTTGCAGGTGACATTGATGATATAACATCCACTTCAGGTTATTTAATGAATATGGATTCAACAAATGTATCTTGGAATTGCAAAAAGCAGACAACAATTTCCGATTCTTTGGCAAAAGAAGAGTATATATTAGCTTGGGAAGCAACATGCAAGATTGTATGGCTACGCAAAATTTTACAGGATCTTGGCCAAACTCAAAAATCACCAACTACTTTATTGATAAACAATTAGTCATCGATAAAGATGGCCAAGAATCCATTGATCGACAATCAATCAACAATAAATATGACCAAGAATCCAATATTTCACTCAAAGACTAAGCATGTCAACACCAAGTACCACTTCATCAGATCACTCATCACCAAAGACATCATCAAGCCTCAGTTCTATCCATTTGAAGATCAAACTTCAGATATTTTTATCAAGCCTCTTGCTAGAATAAAGTTCACTAAGTTCATAGATGAACTTAGTATTTGTAAATATGAACTTTGAGAGTAAAGGGGGAAATGTTAGCTTCATAATCCTAAATTTCTATAGTCTATGTATTTTCGAGTTTAAATGTTTTTAGAAATTAGTTTATTCTAGTTTGTTAGGACAAGGAGACCTAGCTTCTATGTAAAGGACACCTATCATACTCATGTGATTATGTGATTAGTTTTTCTGCTAGATTTTAGTTTAGAGTTGAGCTATATAAACACACTCTTTCTTCAAGTGATGTTAAGTAGGTTTTGAGTCCTCACTTCTGTTTGTAATTGTATTTTCCTTATTAATAAAATTATGTGTCGGAGGACACTTCTTCAAAAAAATACCCAGTTTCAAAAAGTGGTGCTACTAGTATCACCCTTTTTTTCGAGGTTAAAATTACAACTTGGTTGAAATCATGGAATCGAAAATTGGTACTTTTAAAAAAAAAACTTTAAAATCGACCCTCGAAATGAAAAGTAGTGCTAACACTTACACCCCCTTTTCTTTGGGGTTGACTGTTATAGAAAATTTTTCCTCACCCCATACAACTTGGTTATAGGGCCTTTCCATGTCCCTATGCAGACTTAAAGTCCATTGTTGTACCTTCCAGAGCCAAAAAATCATATTTTTCCACATATACGCGCTCTACCAATTAGACGACATGTGTATACGTAGGTTGCACCACTAAAGCCCATGTACATTGATTTTGGTGCTCAAAATTAAAAATTGTGTCGGGTTTCCATGTCATGTCACGAGATCCATGATCCTTGACCTTCTATATACTGGAAACGTTTTGACTCGGCCCTTCAGTTCCTTTTGAAGGCTATAAATTGGGTCATACCCAAACCATGGAAGAGAAGAGAATTCAACTTTTGAGAGAAAAGACACTTTGGAGAAATTTCAGTTCACATTGATTCTTCATTCCTTTATCCTTTAAAGTCTGTAGACATTGTTCAGCCCCCAAGGTCTTCCTTCTTTGATGGAGAAACTTATTGTCTCCTTTATATGAGCTTTCATTTGGTGGAGTTCCATCTGCAGGGACTTATTTTCTCGGTTCCAATGTGTGCTGGTACATAAGTTTGTCACATATACACTTTTGTTGATCATTTTTAATAGAAATACTCTTTTTGCGTCCAATTGGTATCTCGTGAATATTTGAATTATTATTCCATGGGCATATTTGTCATGAATGTTAATGGATTATGTTATCTTATATGCTAACATTATATAGTATCACCATATGCTTGTGTATCTTGGTTGTTGAGGACAAGTTGTAGGTATAAATCTTTGAGTTGTGTGCTCAATGGTGGACTTCATCGAATGTCTGGATGAGGTAGGATCTTGATCTTTTCTTGTTAGAATTTCATTTATATAACATACTTGGGATTATAGTTGATTTTTTTGTGTCATTCTGTCTGTTGTGGATTACCCCATGCCATAGAGTGATTTTCCTCATAACAAAATTGGTGACCATACTGGGGAATGATCTTCTGTTTAGGGTTTTGAGTGTTTTTCTCCTTGAATTTCTCTATGTTAGCCCGAGTTTCCTTGTTGCCTGATTTCTTGACAGCCTATTTTTACTTTGCATCTGAGTTTTCTTGCCTTAATACTTGCCCTGACAGTTTTTTATTACATATACGTAGGGTTTTCCTTGACATACACGAGCTGTCCTTCTATAGGGCATGTACATACACGAGTTTTCTTCAAACAATCATGTACATCAACTTTTTAGGCTTCTTGGTTGAGTTTGGTGTTTGCTAGGTGAGTTTTGATGGTTTTCGAGTCTTCTTGGGTCTCTGTCCTAGCTATTGAGTGCCTATAGATCAATAGGAAACATCATTATTGTTGAATTTTCATGCGGTTTTATTTCTTATCATATTTTTCATTGGTTGTCCTTGAATCTTGGTTTGAGTGTTTGCTTCTTGGTATCCTGCTTGGCTTGTCTCTTTTTTCTTGCAGTAGGGTCTGTATATCAAGATGATATTTAGTTCTTGCATTTTTGTTTCTTTATATCGAAAATACAACAAATTTTACTCATTTTTCATTATGGAATTTTCTCTTTTGGTTATTTAGTATTGATATTGACATATATGAAAATATTGCATCTTATTGAAATTTTAGAATTGCATTGAAAGTTGCATTTGAAAAGCTTACCATTTGAGAATTTAAGATTATGACTTAGCACTATGTTTTTATTCATTTATTTGATATGCCGAGTCATAATATCATCGGTTTCACAACCACATCTCTTGAGTAAACAAAGCCATTAAAAGTAACATTGATTAACTAAAATTGATTAGAAACAATTTCATTTTTTAGAGTACACAAACAAGCATAGGATATAGGGCCTTGGAATAGGATTTTGTGAGTAAAATTTTCCAAGGATATTAAACTAAACATATGTGTCTGACCAAGGAGTGGTGAAATCCATTGTGTAATTAGTGACGTCATGATGCTCCGCTCACACTAGAGTTAAGCACAAGGTCACATGAAGTTGGCTGCAGAGATAGACCTCTAATACCTTCTTAGCATCAGAGATATTTCTGGGGATCTATTCGTATTTGGGGGTCTTTCTAGTACCTTTACCTCTATGAGAAACAGTTCTTTCAATATTTTGGGCTTTGTTACCCTACCCATATGGTGGACCTAACTTACGATTGTTCTCATGTGCATTGGTTATATCGTGGTGGCTCTAGTTGCTTGACATAGGTAGCCACATAGGTTACTTGCAGGGGTTATTCTGCAGGTACCTTGAGTCAGATAAGGGTCGGACGACACACAACCTTTATGGAGGATTACCTCTCCAGGGATATCTGACCGACTGCGTTGCTAATATCATGAGGACCCTTATAACTGATTATGATACCTCCAATCTTTTGAAGGGAGTCTCAGGCCCCCCTTAGGTGAGGCATACCTACTCTAGTGAGGGAGGCCCCTTTTCAGCCACTATATCCTATTTGTGTGCATTGCTCTTTTTTATTTACTTTGGTGTGCTCTCTGAATATTAGTTGGCCTTAGGATCTTTTATTGCATCATGATTTTTCATTTCTATGGTTAGTGGAAACCCTGTGACTCCCTCACTTAGCGCTACCCGGACCATGGTCTTTGCTCATTCCATGGGGATGAATCCTTTTGTATTTCCAAGTGGTACATTGAATCATGATACTCAACCAATACCTTGGGCCTCTAATCATTTTTCTCTTGGTATGCCAGACATGTCTTCAAACTTTCCATCCTCTGTCTCGTCTTCTTATGTAAATCCTAGTTTTGGGTCTGGGGGCATGATGCCTCCTTTTTATCCCTTTTCATTTGGTGGGGCTCATATCCCTCAACCAACTCTCATGGTTGGAGGCTATAATCCTCCTTCCTTTAGACCCAATCCTAGATTCACTTTTCCAGGAGCAAGTGCTCAAATGGGTAGTCTTTCTTCTTATTACATCCCTTCCATCTATCCTTCTTCTATTATGCCAATTCCTACGAATGCTTTTCTCATGGTAGAACTCCTTCTTTCCTCTAGTGTTTCATCTGGAGGGAGTCAGTTTATAGCAAGGGAAACCCCCTTCATGAAGTTCCTTCGTCTGAGGGAAACATATATCCTCACATGAGTAACCCTTGTCGTGTTGCTTTCTCTTCACAAGAGACTTCCTCGGTGATGATGCCCTTACAACCCTTTATGAATTAGTTTGGAGGAGGATACCATCCTATCGGATAGGGACATGGTGTATATCAGAACCCTTCCTAGCCCACAATCTCTCAAAATCAGTGTTTCCCAGAACCTTGGTTTCAAATGCCACAATTAGCCGTTGTAAGTCATGTTGGAAGCACAAGTCCAGTCACTGTGATTCATACTAGAATTATAGCACCAACCTTTATTAGTCATGTTGGGAACACATCACCAACCTCTGATAGTCATGTTGGAGATAGGTCAACAACCTATGAAATTCATGTTGAAGATAAGAAACCAATCACTGCATGTCATGTTGGGGGCACAACTATAGTCACTGTTAGTCACACTGCACATACATCACCAACCTATGCTATTGATGTTGGGGATTCATCACCAACCTCTTCAAGTCATTATAGAGATGAGATACTATCCTCTGCAAGTCATGTTAGGAGTTTATCATCGGCCACTGCAAGTCATGCTGGGAGAATTGATACAATTGAGAATACTAGACGTATAGGATGTAAGCCCAAGTTCCTTTGTAGACATTGCAAAGGAGGTCACATAACTCATTTGTGCCCTGCTACTGTTGTGGTACAAGAAGCACAGTCTTTGTATGATATCCCTTCAGGTTCTGAGTCATATTTGGTTTCCCAACATTCTAATCCTTCTTTGGTTGATACAATGGTTGCGTCGATGCAATCTTCAACTGACACAACTATTCTTTTAGAGGGTGATGCGTCTCTTGACCATATTTTCTCGCATATTGTTCAACTAATGGTTGTGTCAATGCAATCTTTAGCCGAGACCACTCTTGTTTTTGGGGGTGATGGATCTATAGACCATGTTGTATCAAATCATGTTCAACCAACGGTTGAAGAAGTGGTCGTGCCGATGCAATATTCATTCGATCCCACTCTTGTCTTGGACAGTGACAAGTCTAAGGAAGTGACATTGCCGATGCAATCTTCAGTCAATCCCACTCTTCTTTTGGGGGGTGATGCCTTTTTGACCATTTCCTTAGAATTTCTAGTCTTGTACCTTCTGAACAAGGGAGCATCCCACTCTCTCTAAGTATGCTTCCCCCAAGTCCTAGGATGGTTCCCTTTGATTGGAATGATATTTTAGAGCCTCAACTTCCTTCTCTGCAAGTATTTTATCCTCCTCGGCTTGGAAAGTTTTGGGTTCTCCCAAACTTGTGTCAGCTATCAGTGAGTTGCTGAATTTCGACAGAAGTCCTACATGGCATCCCTGGCATCCCCCATGATATGTTGCTTGGAACAACATCCACGAGTCTTTGTTAAGCTCTTTTGCGACTCTCTAAAAAGGAGAAAATATTGTCAAGTGAATTTGTCTCTTTCACACTTGTTAAATGGATTTGAAAGGACGTCTATTTGGTGTAAGTTTAACCCTTTTTCAGACCAAGTAGACTAATTTTGAAAAAGGAGTACTCTAGTCATTATTTGCTAGAAGAGTTCTCCTATTTATTGTTTTATACTTTTTTAGGCCCAGGGGACTAAATATAAGAAAAAAGACATTCTTTGGAGTTAAGTTGTAATTGAATTCCATTATCTTTATTGCAGTATTGAGCCTATTGTTGGTTCCCACTTTCTCATTATAATCCTATTACCCCGATAATTTGAATCACTAGCCAAGGAGAGCCTTGTTTATATCCTTTGCAGCTTGACACCCTATACCCTAAGAGAAAACATTCCCTTGAATGTCCATGCCCCGCATGCACTTCCTTGCATTGAGAATAGGTATGTTCCATTGTTTGGAGCTAGTTTCTTACTCGTGACAGTTGTTTCCTCTCTTGTATCATAACATTCATTTGCCTATGAAAAAACAAAAAAATACCGACAGGAAAAGAATATTATCTCATATTGGAAGTAGTCATGTCTTTTTTGAACAAAGCACAAACTTTTGATTCCATTATCATCCAAATTTTGGGTTTAGTATGACCTTAGGAACCTAAACTCATTACTTAGAGTTTACTCCTTCGACTGGTTATTCTTCTAGTCCCTATGGAGAGTTCGTTGATGCTCCTACATCACGAAGTTTCATCTTCAATTCTATGTTTCTTAAGTTATCCATATGTGTTATCGGGATAATTTTTAAGTGCAGACACCAATCAATCCCCCTAGATTCACTACGAAACTAGAACAAAACAAGACAATAAACTACTCTTTCCTTAGATTTCAATTACAAATGAGAAATGGATCTAGAACATACCTTTTAAATATCAAAGATCTGACTTCGTCAATGCAATCCAAGATCCTTCACAAGGCTTATGGAGAAATATCTACAAAGGAACACAAGCCAACGAAGACAAGAATAACAGAGCCTACCTGATATTAAACTATGTATGTGATCAAGGAATCATACAATATGGACAAATAAGATTCATATAGGAAAGAAAAGTGCATCTGTATTAAATAATAGGAAGAGAGATTACAACCAAATCATTGATGTCATAAGGTCCCTTCCAACTATCCCTTACTTCCCACACACTTTCACTTCATGAATTCTAAGACTATAGATCTGAAAATCACTCACAATCTATCTTGACAAAGCAAATCTCAAAGCCAATATATAAGCTCCAAAAACTCCAAGCTACAAAACCCAAGCTAACTTTCTCCATGAGAGCTCCTCTCCTTTTATAAGCTGAAGAGGTTAAGGTGAGGAGGTTAGGATGATCCCACTAAATCAGAGAAGAGAGTAAGATCCAAACCAATCAAAGGCCACCTCACCATAGAAGCTTCTCCTTCTAGAATCATGGAATTCATGCCACTGATCCATATGAAGACAATAGATAGGTTTACATCATTAATGGTCATAGGGATGACGAAAGTAATGTGTAACAATATGTCTCATGCTCTCGTTCGAGGATGTCTATAAGTCTGTGTTAGCCATTTCTTAGAACTCTTGACTTTGCATGTCGGCCATACCCTAAGTGTGTCTCAGAATAACATGAAGTTGTAGTCCTAATGTGCACCCTAGTCCTACTTTCATTATGGGTAGGTAACCTTGAACCCAACAGTCAACATCTCCTCATTGGTCGCTGACTGGGGGGTTTTCCTTGAGTTCAACAACAAGAAATCTATTCACACATTAGGATTCGTGTAGTGTCTTGGATGCCATTAGCCTTATTGGTGGCTTCCTCGCCTTTATCGACAATATTCCTTATTGGATACTATTCAGAGGTCCTTTTTCATGCATTAATTGCATCTCGTGCATGCAAAAGATGAACAAGGTCATTGGTTTGTGAACATCCTCTTCGTCTGAGTTCCACATATACACACCCTACTAGTTAGACAACATGCGTATACATAGGTTGCACCACTACAACTCGTGTACATCGAGTTTGGTGCTTAAAATTAAAAATTGTGTCGGGTTTCCATGTCATGTCATGAGATCCATGATCCTTGACCTTCCATATACTGGAAACGTCTGGACTCGGGCCCTTTAGTTCCATTTGAAGGCTATAAATTGGGCCATACCCAAACTGTGGAAGAGAAGAGAATTCAACTTTTGAGAGAAAAGATACTCTGGAGAAATTTCACTTCACATTGAGTTTGCATCCCTTTATCCTTTAAATTTTGAACACAATGTTCATCCCCCAAGCTCATCCTTCTTTGATGGAGAAACTTATTGTCTCCTTTATATGAGATTTACTTTGGTGGAGGATTGAAGTGGTGGAGGCCCAGATGGAGGGACTTAGTTTCTTGGTTCCGATCTGTGTCGGTACAAATTTTTTTCACATATACAATTATGTTGATCATTTTTAATAGAAATACTCTTTTCTTGTCCAATTGATATCTTGTGAATATTTGAATTATTATTTCATGGGCATATTTGTCATGAATGTTAATGGATTATGCTATTTTATATGCTAACATTATATAGTATCACCATATGCTTGCGTATCTTGTTTCTTGAGGATAAGTTGCAGGTATAAAGCTTTGAGTTGCGTGCTCAATGATGCACTTCATCGAACATCCAAATGAGGTAGGCTCTTGATCTTGTCCTGTTAACATTTCATTTATATAGCATACTTGGGATTAGAGTTGATTTATGCGTGTCATTTCGTCTGTTGTGGTTTACCTGATGCCATAGAGTGATTTTCCTCGTAACATTGACATAAAAACTTGTTTAAAACCACAACCTTGACAATTAGTATCATTGTGATAAAAAATCATGAGATCAACCTTTAAATCCAAAAATGTTGCTACAAGTAGCACATTTTTTTTCAGGCTTAAAATTGCAAAGCTTTTAAGACTATAGCCTAAAAAACCAAGACTACTACAAACAAAATCATAGAAAAGGAAAATAATAATAATAAATACATAAATATAAAAAGAAAAGTGCTTAAACAAAGAGATAAAATATTTTCGTAAAACTTTTTGGAGATAAACTGCGTAGACAATTTTGATGTTTCAAAAATGTCTACGTGGTTTATCTCCAAAACGTTTTATGGCAATTTTGACTAGCTATGAAAACATACAGAGTGATAGAACATGTTTTTTTCTGAATTTAAAAAAATATCAAACATTTTAAATGAAAAAGGAATAATACTATTAAAAAGGGGAAAAGATCAACTTTTATTAAAAAAATATTGAAAAAAATAAATAAAAAATAAAGATATAAATTGAAAAATAAAAATGAAAATTGAAAAATAAAATTTCAGTTTAATTTAAAAAACACAATATATAAATTAATAAAAATAAAATACATTTTTTTTAAATGGAAGAAAACTAACAAATTTAAACAACATTTAAAAACATAAATGAAATTTAAAAAAATTAAAACAAACTTTAAAACTATTAAAAACACGAGGGTTTGTGGAGAGTGGGGGGAATTCCTGGAATCACCGCTCCCCCTGTCCTCGACAACCTGTGTGTGTGTGTGTGTGTTAAGCTTTGAAAACCCAACAATTAGATTTTAAGTGCCAACAATAAAACCCAGATTTAATCTAACTCTCTAAATGTGAAAATTATGCACATAAAATACAACTAAGTTTCAACACAATGCACAACAAAAATAAGAAACCAAATGCATAAACGTTTAACGCTATTTTAACCTTGGAAACCCAAGTGTGGGGAAAACCAACGAAGAGGGTGTTTTTATTAGCTTCAAAGGAAAATATTACAACAAAAAATTTACAGAGAAATCTTACAGCCTAGAAATTTTCTTCTTCTTCTCAGTACGACCCAACCAAAATAGTGCTGTATGACCCAAAAAGAATGGACCTGTACCACCCTATAAACTTGCCCATGTACAACCCAAAATTCAGCATGTACACCCCAACAATTTCAGCCTCCCTCTACTGTTGTTGTACGACCCAACTTGTTTTATGGCCCAACTTGGACTCAAAAAGAGATTTGAACTCTTGGAACTGTATAATTTTGGTGAAACTTGCACAGGCAATCTAGCTAATAACAATTCGTACAAAGCTTACAAATTAAGGGAAGGAGAGAAGAGATGAGAGAAAAGAATTAATAGAATTGTATTCACTAATGAGTAAAATGGTAAAATACGCATGATATATTGTACATGGATAAGTGAAGTTTCCATAGTAGTGATCTAGAGATATCTAGACACTCACTGACAGAAACTAAAGTAATCTTCCACCTAGTCCTAGTTAATTGATCCATGTAATAATTAGTTAACTAAGTCACACATGTGGAAACTAGAGAAACACACGCAATTGCTGGTGATAAAACTAAGGTTTCCATGCATGAGTGACTTCCACTAATATAATTGAGTGTAAATGACTCTGAACTGAAGAGGATCACCCTATTTTGTAGAGGAATATTCTCTAGAGAGAATATTCTCATCTAAGGAAGTGTTCTCAACATTTGACTATCAACCTTAGGAAAATAATTACCTAGGTGAGTGTGTAATATCTCCAACACCCCCCTTGAAAACTACTAGGGTGTACCTAATGAATGGGTTCTAGCAACCAAGGTGATGTTAGGTACCCATTGTATAATTAATCTAAGAATGAAACACTGAAAAAATGGAGGAAAGAGGGAAAACCTCATGGGAACCCCCCCTAAAAGTATTGTTGGGATAAATATATGCACTATTAATTCCCAACGTTAAATTGTCAACCAGTGAGTCGTAGAATTAGAGGTGCAGGCATATGAAATGCAGGATTAGAGCTTAGGCTAACCTAATCTAAAGCTGACAAAACAATATTCAAACCCACACTGCAGGAAATTAACACTAAGGATTCATCACTGGGACACATGAATAACTTAGAGCTATAAAGGCTTAGATCACAGTATTTCATGCACTCAGGGTGATGTTCATGTGATTAATCATGAGTAGCTTTCTTAAGTTTCATGTCCTTTAATGGATTCCAGTAGTGATTAAAAAGATAATCAAATGGCTAAAAACTAGGTAATAGGAAATGAGATCTAAAATCAAACTTTGTCCTCAATCAAATGCATCAATCACAATGAGTGTTAGGGTCCTAACCCGCACATAGGTAGAGAAATATATTCGGATGTAATAAAGGTCAATATTAATAAGGCCTTTCAATAAAATAGAATAAGGCAGATGTAAGAAGACCTAATAGAAGCTTCCGCTTCTAGAACGATCTTCCTCTAGATGCTTCTCTTGATAGACATATTTAGTATAAATAAGGGTCGAGGGTATGAAAACCCTAGCTTGGAGATTATTGTAACAAAGCGCTACTCGACTGGAGGTTTCCCCTGCGAAGAGGCTCGGGAACATTGCTTTCTGAATCAAAGTGCTATTTATGTTGTTGTTCTTATATCATTTCTGTGTTATTGTGGAGATTATGCTGGTTATATTACTGTTATTCTGCCATTTCTAGCATTTTATTTTTGTTCTGCATACTTTTTATATCTGGTATATTACAACTGGTATCAGAGCACTTTCCTTGGCAAAAATTGTGGGAATTGTTTTTTCAGGGTAGAGACGTATTCCGATGTCTTTAAGCCACAGAGATCTGTCGTTACGCGCATAAACCTGCAGTTGAAGGATTCATACATGCAGGAAATAAAAGTGGTTCTTAAGCGCACATCTGTTGGCCACCCTTGTAACCCCTATTGGTACCCCTTCGAGTGGTAGCGCATCAGACAACACCTGTGTACGGAATTGACCTAGATTTCTTGAATCCCTCTTTAGATAAACCGATCGGCCACCTGACTACTATAGTGCCACCGAGAACAACACTCGGGAAGATACTCTCTAGCACCTGGGTAGTCGGGTAGTATGGCTAAGGGTACGGTCTATCCTCCTTAGTTAGTGCCCCGAGATATTGGGCCGATTACTATTGTTGGACCCCGCATGTATATCAGAGAGCTATAACACAGGGAAAACCCTTGTCTGTAGAACCCTTGAATACCTAACCCTTGGGGGACAGAAACATAAACAAATTAAAATAGACAAGATCTGTTGCCGTGCAACTGTGTTCGGGTTGCCAAATCACTACACTTTTCTTACTAGTTAAGCATTTGGGGATTTCATCGTTGTAGTATTCTTCAGATTGGAGTATAACTCCGCAGGTGGAAATTTTTTCACCATTATTTGAGACCTATTCCATTGGATCCATCTCTTCTCCCTTATCACATTCATCCATATCATTTTTCAGCAAAATTTTTGACCCCGCCCGCCCCTTTTCAGTTCACCCATCCTCATGGCCCATACCTGTAGCCAAGACCTGGAAGCTCGCTTCAACACCTTGCAATCTGGTTTCCTCGAGACCCAAAAAGAAGTGAAACAACTCAGTGCCACTATTGCCTCCATCGATACATCCATCAATACAACCATAAATACAACCATGCAGTCCTCAATGGAGGAAGTCAAACAAGAACTGACCACCCATCTTGAATCTATCTTTGCATC
>JASDQU010104911.1:113755-130688 GCA_032191745.1 Picea mariana | reverse complement strand
CCAGATCAAAGATGTATATCATTGCATTGTGCAGGGAGGAGGGAAAGTGTGGGCTGATTATAAATGTCAATGCATTGCACAACTTTATTATTCGGGTTGGGATTAGGTTGCATAGGTAGTTGGGGTCTCATCGTTTGATTATTTGGAGGAGTACCTGCTGGCAAGGAGAGTGGTTTTGAGAATTGAGGTAATTGGTTTTGAAAGACAGGTTGTTGTCCTCTCCAATTTTGATTCCACTGATTCTGATATGGTTGTTGTTGTTGTGGAGGCCAAGGGGTCCATGTTGAGGGATCAACAAAGGATGGGTTATTTTGCTGCATGGGTGGGTAAGTTTGCTGCATGGGTGGGTAAGTTTGTTGCATGGATGGATAATTCGTTTGATTAGTATATTGCATTTGATTGTAAGGGGGATAACTCATTTGATTGAACGCAGAGTAATTATTCCAACGATTAGTAAATGGCATGTTAGAGTTCAGACCTTGTCCTCGCGGTTGCCATTGTCTCCTTTGAGTCATTAGATAGACAGCTTCAGCTTCTTCATCTGTTGGTTGCAATGCTGCTTTAATCCCTGGTAAAGATGGACAATTTTGGGTATCATGATCTTTGTCACAAATAGTGAAAATTAGCTTTCTGTCCAGTGGACATTCTCTCTTTGGGTGCTTATCTCTGCATTGAGGACAAAAGATAGACATGGCTGCTTCTACTTTTGCTTGCTTTTTCTTGATCTGCAGGGTATCCATCTGTGAGGCAAAAGAGCTCAGCATTTCGGTTTTAAAATCTTCAAGTAGATTACCTATCTCGGCTCTTGTTGCTCCCCCACTAGCTGATTTCTGGACTCTTGAAAATATAGTGTCCCTACTGTTCATTTTGTTTCTTGAAGCTCCCCTTGAACATCTTTTGCATAAATTGACAATTTCATCATATGATTCCTTGGATATGTCCCCTTTTCCAAGCATGTTCAGCATATCCAGAGAGTCATCCCTTACCCCTTTTAATAAAATAGTTTTGAGAATATCCTTACTTACATTAGGATGACTGGATATTTGTAGATTGTATTGAAGCCTCTCTACAAAGTCTTCTAGATTCTCGTCTTCTTTCTGCATCATTTTAAATAGCTCCTCTTTTTTTTCTCTCGTTCTGCAGTAGTCCTGGTACTTGTTTAGAAATTTCTGCTTCATTTGGTCCCAAGTTGTGATCACATGGCCTCCAAGGCTCATAAAACATCTTAGTGCATTCCATTTTAGTGTTGCTGGAAATAACTTCAGTTTCTGAGCGTTAGAAACATAATCATAACTTCTACATAGTATATCAAACTCAAACAGAAATTCATCAGGATCCTCTGAAGATAACCCATGAAAATTTGGCAATGTTGAGAGTGGGATGTTTTTCATGGGGGTTGCTCCAATAGGGAGATCACCAATAGGAAATCCTAATGTAGAAAAATATTTTTCATCTTTTACCTCTCCTTCAGGATCTACCCGTTCCTCATGACGCAAATACTCATCCATGTTTTCCTCTGTCTGTTCTCCTGCTGCACTTGCTCTGTCCTCGATGTCTCCTACTGGCTTCTGGACTGTCTCGGGGCTCCAAATTTCTTTCTCTGTTCCAAAGAATGCTCAAAATGAAGGCTGGGAATTCTGTTTTTGAATATTTGGTCGTTGGGCAGCAGATTTAGACTTGGATGTAATATCGTCAATGAAATTCTTTCTTCCTCCTTTTCCTTTTCCCTTGCCACCTGTGGGGTTAGTATCTTTGGGGTCTTTGGGGTCTTTCATGCATTCTTTTTATCTAAAGAAAAGAAATCACAAATTCTTTTGAAATCTATAGCTATCGTCCCTCGCAACGACGCCAAAATGTTGGTCGCTATAATTGCTTAATTAATTTTAAACAACCAAGTGAAACATAAATTATCAACCCAGGGAAGTATTTTATTTCAAATATAGCCACGCACTGTATATGCTCAATCCCAAAAGAAACTTAGTGTTGTAGTAAAGAAATTTATACTATCTATACTTGCTTGAATGAACTGAAGCTCTGAATTAAATCATAGGAAAGCAATTCCCCTATTGAAATTATTTAAAGTTCAATCTAAGAATCCTGGATTACATTAAGATAACACTGCAATGGGAAAGAACAACTATTCTGCAATCAGAGGACAAGACCCTTACTCTCAAATAGAGACTCAGTACTAACAGTTTTTCATGAAAACAATAATGCAGGAAACAATTAACTCTATCTAACAGAAAACAAAGCACTTAGTTCCTTTATGTCTAAGCAAGAGCCTTGAGCCTTACTTCTGTTTTAGCACACTTGTGAGGTTTGAGGTCTACATAGGACAGGGCAGTCTGATTCCTTCCTTTCTAAGCATGGATCCCTAACCCAGTTTCTGGCTAACACACTTGCAGAGGTAAATGAAATCTACAGAAGACAAGGTGTTGTGATTCCTTCCTGACTGAGCAGGAACCCTTTAACCATATCTCTGGCTAGCACACTTGCAACAGGGAAAGAAATCTACAGAAGTCGAGATAATTGGATTCCTTCCTGTCTGAGCAGGAACCTTTTATCTGGACCTCTGGCTAGCACAATTGCAGTAAAAATGAATTCTACAGAGGGTATGACATTTCAATCCCTTTCTGTCTGAGCAAGAATCTTTAATCAAATCTCTTCTAGCCTCATAAAATCATCATGCGAGATTACTGATAAAAAGAATTACAAATTCCATTCAATTAAACTTAAGACAGAGTCAGTAGTGTTTCAGCAAGGAAAAATCCATTAAAAACAGTGTTTCAGCAAACGACAGTCAAACAAAGCATGAACAAAAATTATACTAACACACTTCTAACTAATGGGTGAATCTTGTGAAGAAGGTGGGCCCTCCCTTCTCACAAGATTCCCCTAAACGAAAGGCTAAAGAAGGATACTCAAAGCAGTCTTATATTCATCTGTCAAAATATCACATTACAAATTGAAAGAATAGAATACGTCCCGCTTCTCTGGAGTTGCTTCAATACATCAAAACTTGGATATCCCGAATGGTGATTTCCTCTGCTTTTAAAGAGGAAATCCCTTTGATACAATCATTACAATGCATATCTGGATCCTATCCTAAATCGGATCTTCTTTCTAAATCAACATAGGATGTCCTAATCTCACGCAACCGAATGCTATTACAGGAACTGAAAGAGGTATTGTTGTTACGGCTGGTGTAACAGCTTCTTCTCATCGTTGTCGATGCTCATTCAACCATGTGAATTGCGCTCTGACTATGTTGACTGCTGACTGTGGCGGCTTCCCTGTGTTTCAGCATCGTCGGTTCTAGCGGTTTCTTCTGTGTTTCAGCATCTGCAACTTTGGACTGTGTAATAGCTCCGTGTTTCAACATCTTGCGACCTCGGACTGTGTAACGGCTCCGTGTTTAAGAATCTGCGACCTCGGACTGTGTAGCAGCTTCGTGTTTCAGCATCTGTTATGTGTTTCAGCAATAGGCCTTGAATGCAAATCTACAGTTTTGGGCACTTATGCATTTCTAATCAATGGTTAAGTACAAAAGTGATGTAAAATGTTATGCAAAACAGATTAAGCATCTAGTAATGAGAAAGGACATTGTATACCTTGGAATGATCAGATGAAATGATATTATGAGTCTAAATACAAGTGATGAAGAGTATAATAATGTCAAAAAGTATGGGCAAAAAGGTGCATTGTGAGGTCCTAACAGTAGCCTTGTCACACCCCAAGAATCAAATCTTCATAAGGTTTGACTTCTGTAAGTTCTTGGCAAATACAATGCACCAATAGTTTAAATATTTTAGGGGTACCAGGTCATTCAAGTACCAATCTCACTTGATCCATATGTTAATCCATCAAAACTACTCACATCAGGGTTATTTTAATTCAAGGATGGTGAATGACCAACCAACATGTTGCTCTCCCAAACATTGAGTGGTTGCCTATGGTATGAGAACATGTCACCAGTGAAGGTTTTTTGTAGTTTGTAAAATCTTTTATGTCTAAATTAGACTTTATTATCCACAATGAAGTATTCTTTATAATTATTCCTTTATTCAAAGGGTCACTACAATTGCAAAACAACATCATAGTGGGAGACTAAATATGTATGTTTATAAATTATTTATTAATGTCCAAATATGTATGTTTATAGTATATTTATTAAATTTAAATGTGTATGTTTTAAAATTGTCCATTGTGTGTATATTAATCCTCCATTGTACTCTAATATTACATATGTAAAAATGGAATTATAAATTTAATTCCTACAAATTTGTAATTTTTATAAAATAAAAAAAAGATTGAAATAAAAACATGAGCAGTTTGAAATTTTTATGAAATTTTTATAAAATACAAAATGTTTGAAATGACTGTGACTTGGAAGAGGTGATCATTCACAATGTAGAGTTTATCAATAAAAAGGCATAGATGTACCCAATTTGAAACAATTAAAAACACAGAAAGAAATCAAAGTTTTAATCAATCAGGCTGCAGAGGTACTCGTTCATAAGAAGGCACAAAGACTAAACATTCAGACATGAATCAATCAACTCAAATATAAGTAAGGGATAGACAACATAACAAATTCTTATCCTTCACTCATCATCCATGCACAGAGAAGTAGGGCATTTGAATCTATATGTCTTTAAATACCGAAGTGAACGACCATCGATTCGGCTCCTGACTGACTGGTCAGGCATAGACTGATGACTAAAGGGATAAGGGACAGAAGATAAAAGCACAATATTTTCATAATAATAAATAAAAACCACACAAAGAAGTCATTGAAATCAGAAGTTGGGTTTGCCAGTGGATTGTCATTCAACTCAAAGGTTTATCATTCATAATGCAAAGTTTATCAATTAAAGTGCAGAGATGTACCCAAGTTCAAGCAATTAAAAATGCAGAGAGAAATCAAATTTTTAATCAATCAAGTCGTAGAGGTACTTTTTCATAAGAAGGTGAAAAGACTAAACATTTATAAATGAATCAATCAACTCAAAGATAAGTAAAGGGATAGACAACAAGGAAAATTCTTATCCTTCACTCATCATCCATGCACATAAAAGCACGGCATTTGAATCTATAGGTCTTTAAACACCGAAGTGACGACCATCGATTCTGCTCCAGGTAGACTGCTCAGGAAGGGACTTATGACTAAAGGGATAAGGTACAAAAGATAAAACCACAATCTTTTCATAATAATCAATAAAACCCACACATCGAAGTCATTGAAATTAGATGTTGGGTTTGCCAAGGGAAATCAATTCAGTAAAACAACAAGCAAGGGGATTACAGATACAAGTTAATAATTTATTAATGGTAGGAATGAGTGATATATATTTTGAAGAAGATGCAATTGAGTAATTCCTAATTGTCACAAAATTTATAGTGGTAATGAAGCCTATTTCTACAAATAGTAATGTGAATTTTAACGGCATATATATATTGAAGAAGATGCAATTGAGTGAGTCTTAATTGTCACAAAATTAATGGTCCCAATGGTAATGTCTACAATGATGATAATGGAGTATTTTAGGTGATATTATTAAATTATCTTTGTGATCTAAAAAAATTATTTTCTAGGATGTTTTGTTTTGAAATTTGATCATTCAAAATATTTTCCATATTTTCCAATATATTATCCATATTTTCCAACATGCATAGTTTACTTGTTATAGTGTATAATATATTATGTTTGGATGGGATACTTCATAGGATCTTCTCGATAAATATGATAAATATTTGAGTGAGTTAAAGTTTAAATATTTAATAATAATATTGTTTTTATATAAAGCAGGTCCTTATTTCTAATTCTAAGACTTTGCAAAACTGGTGATATTTTGAAAGGGGAATACAAAGAAGCTAAAAATAACGGTAGAAGTGCACTATTAAGTGTATTAATTCTATGATCAAAGCAAGTAGAACATGAATACAACAAGTATGTATGTGAGACACAATACACCTTATTGGGATAAGAGCTAGTATTGAGTGCAAGTAAGGTAATCAAGCATATTCGTACTAACCAATTAGCATACTATGTTATCAGTAACTCTAATCAATTGATTACGTAAAGGGTTGTTGTTATACTAGTAATGAGCATACCATTGCAAGGATACGTCATATCTATAATAAGTATGATGTAAGGCTAATGAATCTTAGTAACAAGCTTAAGAACAATGATTAACAAGACTGTAATCAAAGCAATATGAGCTTGCTTAGTTAGCTTGAATAAGCATACCACTAAGAGTTATGGATTCCTAATTGTTACAGTCTAGTGATTGTGTTTAGTTTAAGCATTTATATTACACTAATATGAGCTCTATAACATAGCTTGTATTCAAGCAAGTATGGGCAAAGGGTAATCATACTAGTATCATTACGTTTAATGAAGGGTCCATGCTTCTTCTATCATTACTTAGGGAATAATCATGATGTTATAATTCATATGGGAGTAGAGATCTAGTCATATCTTACACTTTACTCGAGTCTAATATAGGTCCATATAAGATTAAAACCTATTGGATACATGAGTATGTATTCTCATAATCGATTACACATAGCTAATACTGGTAAAATAGTATGTGTTTCCTTTATCGAATGGGCTATGCCATATCTTACAATGGTTGAAACATGGGTAATAAGCATAATCAATACATGTGTGTAAAAAACTTAGGTATTAGCTTAGCTTTAGCTGTGTATAGTTTATTGTAATAAGTTGACCATCCTATACATTAAACAATATTGGTTTCATTACCATTAGTTACATGGACTAGAATAGTGATACACATTGAATACTTAAATCTATGTAATATGAGTAGTATTTATTACTAATATTAACTACACAATGGGGTTATGACTCTGTGGTGAATACACTGTGATACCTTGTTTCTGAATATGGTTAATGTACGTGTTTGATTACATATCTACTTAGTAAGATCTATACAAACCTATGTTACTTTGATTATGTATTACTTGCATCATTCATTTCTATTCCTATGTATAAGATGGGCTATTGATTTCCCATGATTCCTATGGTATCAATACTCATACGGTAAATATACACCTTCGTATAGGAAAAACATTCATATATGAAAGTAGTAATAGCATAAGATCTTGAATATGGAGTATCTTATACATGTCTAATCTGAGCAATGGTCTTGATACTACTCATTCTACTGCCCAATTTGATCAAGTTGAAGATAGAGATATACTAATGACCTGTGGGAATAAAGGATATCAATAATATGCATACTTCAAAGGGCATATCAAAGTATTCAGCCTTGTTTACATGTATCAAGCTAACAAGAGCTATTCCAATTACATCATGTTCTTAGTACCCAACCCCATCTATTCCCATTAGTTTATGAGATAAGTACTAGGTAAAGTAGTGTGAATCGTGTTTACCTAATCAAGCAATCATAGGAACAATTGTAATAAACCTATCTGAGCTTCATAGGTATTATAGTAATCAAATCACTTAAGCTTCATATTCCATGGACTCACGAGTATTACATGTTGTAAGCTCTACCTTATTTCCATAATCATATCCTCTTGCTAATACAGGATAATACATAAGTTGTGATTACTTACAAGGATAAGCTAGATAAGCAATGGGTATAACACTTACCATGGATCTAAAAGCATAGAGTAAGCTTGTATCCTTACATCAGTATTGGCTCAATTCCCATGAGATCTGTAATCAATATCAAGAATGTATGATGTCAATACACTGTATAACCTATGTGATTGAATATGTTATGTATTAATCATAACAGTGAAGTTGAACAATACTAGTACCATATAAGCTTGGAATCAAACATGATAACACAGTTAAACAATGGATTTCATACTAATATGTATGTACTAAGAGCTCACGACACCGATATGTATAAGATCAATACTTGGAGCTATATACTAGTTACACTCTTATCTGATTCATTGTATAGATCAATGGGATTCATTCATCTCATAATGAGCACCTATGTAAGTTGAGTGTTCTAGAGGTTGTATACTTTATAGGAGTGATTGATTACTACATTCCCTATGAACCAGCTAGGAGCTTCTCTAATATATGAATACTGCCATTTGAGACGTAGCCACACTATCAATTTCTTATGATCCCGTAGTCACCCTGCAATCTCAGTATGGTACTGATCAAATTAGGAAGATATGATACCACTTGTATTCATTTAATGGGATTACTTATACCACTCATACCTACCCCGAGTAGAAGGGTAAGATAGACTGGTGAGAAAAGGGAACAAGGGATAGTGACACACTAACTACGATAGGTAGTATATCAATAATATGGAACCCATTTCATCTTAGCTAGTCTCAATACACATAGGTTCTCAGCTATGGGTACAAGTAAGTAGCTTGAATAGATTAGTACTAAGCCCAATGCTTATGTAAGTTGAATGATAATTAAGCTCACACGGGGTATATACACATTACAATAGTAATACAAAGGATTCCATAATAAATATGACTAATCTTACGATATAAGTAAAGGTTTGGGGATATGTGTATAAGGATTACAATACTAAGCTTAATCTAGTCTAATTATGATGGGTTTCATTACTATACCAATACATCGTGCTAGTATGATTGAATCGTAATAAGATAAGTATGATTCTCATTATAGTGATACATGTTATAACTATGTGTAATAGACATAATATACCAATACTGATACTGGGTTCAATGGGCAACAACATGGTAACATAAGAGATATGGAAACTATGATTACTAGTAATAAAGGTGCTGTAATGAACAACATCGTTTATCACTTACTCTAATTAATGACATTACTATTATATCTACCTAATGATCTTGTATCTAGTGCAAGTTGTTAGTGTTTTTCTATCGGAATTAAGTAACATATATGTGATGTAATAGGTAATGGTATAATAGAAACAACAATTACAACATCAACTCTAAGCTCTTGTATAGGGGAAATGACTAGAACCATTAGCATTACTTAAGCTAGTATCGCTTCTATTACGCATATGGTCATACAAGCTCACTATGATAGCTTCTATCTATGGGATATGACTTCAAGTGTTATTCTTAAGCTCTACCTTATATTACCATAACTATGATGAGGTTTGTACGTATGATAGTTATGTATTTTCTATATGTTGGGTATGTCTTATATTCTTTGCATGTGTGTGTGGGCACATCAGATTCGACAACTGTGTCTGACGATCCCTCATAGTAGTGCTATGTTTGTGTCATGTTCATCGGGCGCTTTCCTAGGGGGATCCCAGAGGGGGGCAGGTATGCCCCCCCTGGTTACGTGCAACGCCCCAAAATTTGTTTTTGGACAGTTTTTGCTATTTTTAGCGGATTTTTCTATTTTTAGCAGTTTACTAAAAATAATCCCGATTTTAGGGATTAGGGTTTTGGTATCTAAGAAATACCTAAAAAAATTGTATATATTGTATAGTGAATGGTGAAATTTGATATAATGAATATGATAAAGGTTTTCCCAATTGAGGGTTTCCGGTATAAAATCTTTGTGTACTCTGTGTATGAGCCATTGATTAAATTCTGTTTTGCTTAGGAATATATATGCATTTCTTTACTTCACAGGTTTAAAAATCATATGTGGTATCAAAGCTCATTTTTGGCTTCAGAAGGATGCCTTTTTTGTTGAGGTTTGGCTCGGTCTTGATAGATCAAGTTTATCTTGGGTCTGTGATAAACCTGGGTTTAGTGGGAGATTTTGCAGTGGTGATTTGAGTGCAGAAAGAGGAATGGTGAGTTATTCTGGAATAGAGATAGAGAAGTTCAATAGTAACAACTTTGAGCTATGGAAGCTAAATATGGAGGACCTTCTTGTAGACAAAGAACAATGGGTTGTTGTGGATTCTAGTACAGAGCCTATTGGTACGCAGCCTACTGGCACAGAGACCACTGGTACACAACCTACTAGTGCACAAACTACTAGTACACCACCTACTGGTATGTCTAAGGAAGATTGGGAGAAGTTGGATAGAAGATCAAGGAGTACTATTCGACTCTGCCTGGCATATTTGGTGTTGTTGAATGTCTCAGGAGAATCTACAGCCAAGGAACTATGGGATAAGTTGGGGAATTTGTATCAGTCAAAGTCCCTGGTAAACAAGTTGTTTATTCGAAAGAAGTTGTATCATCTTCGGATGGAAGATGGAGATTCTGTGACAGAACATCTAAATGTCTTTAATACTCTAGTAAGTCAACTTGCCTCTGTTAATATTACGATTGCAAAAAAAGATAAGTGTATTAATTTGTTATATTATTTGCGAGACTCTTGGGATAATCTGGTTGTAGCAATATGGAGTACCACTCAATCTACATTGAAGTATGAGGATGTAGTTGAATCCTTGTTATCTGAAGAGATAAGGTGAAAAATCATGGATGGTCACAGCACAAACATTTTATTTGTAAGAGGGCGTACCCAAGACATGAACCCTGGTAAGACTTTGGGGTGGAGATCTAAATCTACAGGTAGATCTAAGTCTCTAGGAAAATCTTTGAGGAAATGTTGGAAGTGTGGTAAAACGGGGCATTATAATAAAGATTGCAAGTCTAAGAAGATTGAAAAACCAAAGGGATACCTCTTTCATAGAGGCAAAAACCTCCACTGAAGAAGGAGGTGATGTTTACCTGGCATCTACAATTACACATGTAGACCGTGATGTATGGTTGATTGACTCAGGTGCGTCATACCATATGACTCCTCATAGGGAGTGGTTCTCTGAATATGAAAAATATGATGGTGGTGATGTATTCCTAGGAGATTACTCAAAAACAAAAATCTTGGGACATGTAAGAGTTAAGTTCCTGCTAAACGATGCAAGGATTAGAACTCTCCCTGGGGTTCTACACATTCCAAAACTAGCTAGGAGCTTAATATCTATAAGCAAGATGGAAGATGCAAAAGTGGATATTGTATTTGGAAAGAGCACTTGCAAGATGGTACAAGGAGCATTGGTGTTGATGAGGGGAGTTCAATGTGGAAATATATACAAGTTGTTGGGAAGAACTTATACTAATGGGTGTAACAGTTATGTTGTCCGTGAATAGACAAATAAAGAAGAAAATACCAATATCGTCCCTAAAAAGAAGACCATGTTGTGGCATCAAAGACTGGGGCATATTGGAGAAAAGGGCCTTCGAACACTACACTGTAAAGGCATGGTTGAAGGTATGTCTAAATGCACTATGGATTTTGATTTCTGTGAACATTGCATATATGGTAAATAGAATCGAGTAAGATTCCCATCTGGTGCTACAAGAGAAAAGGGGATCTTAGAATTGATACACAGTGATCTTTTTGGACCTATTCATGTTCCATCCCTTGGTAAATCTGTGTATTATGTTTCATTCATAGACGTTTTTTCAAAGAACACGTGGATTTATTTTCTTAGAAAGAAATCTGAGGTATTTGATAAATTTAAAGAGTTTAAGGCTCTGGTAGAAAATCAGACAGAGAAGAAAATAAAGGTATTGAGAACAGATAATGGTGGAGAATTCTATGGAAATGAATTCAAAGAATTATGTAAGAAGTGTGGTATAGCAAGGCAGAAGACTACTCCATACACTCCTCAACAGAATGGAGTTGTAGAAAGGATGAACATGACACTGATGGAAAAATCAAGGAGCATGCTCAACGGTGTCGGGTTAGGACAAGAATTCTATGCAGAGGCAGTGGGTACAACATGTTACCTGGTCAATCGATCACCTTCATCAGTGTTGGATAATAAAAATCCAAACGAGGTATGGTCTATAAAGAAACCCTCTCTTCAACATCTTAGAGTGTTTGGTTGTGATGCTTATGTACATGTTCCAAAGGAAAATAGAAGTAAGCTGGATAAAAAGGATGAAAAGTGTATCATTATTGGTTATAAAGATGGTGTGAAAGGTTATAAGATTTGGAACCCAGAAACCATGAAAAATGTTTACAGTCGAGATATTGTTTTTAGAGAGGTAAAATATGTGTCCAAACAAGAATTCCTACCAATGCAAGACGAACTTGAAAAAATAGAGCTTGAGTTGGATGATGCAAAATTTGAATCATCTAAAGAAGAGGAAGCAGAAGAAGAAGAAGAAGAACCTCATACCCCAGTATTGAGGAGATCAGTGAGAGATAGAAGGCAACTAGAAAGGTATAGTCCACCTGATTTTCATTCTAATTTTTCTTTATCTATTACTTATGATGATCCCAGAACTGTCAGGGAAGCAGTGAATTTAGAGGATAGTAAACTCTGAAAGAAGGCCATGGTTGAAGAAATGGATGCCTTGGATAAGAATGAGGCATGGGATATAGTTGAGTTTCCAGTTGGAAGAAAATTAGTTGGTGGCAAATGCTTGTTCAAGAAGAAGTTTAATGCATAAGGTAAAGTGGAGAAATACAAAGATCGGTTAGTAGCAAAAGGTTATTCCCAGGTAGAGGGAATTGACTTTGGTAAGATTTTTTCTCCTGTTGCTAAGTTAACCTCTATTAGATTTATTTTATCTATTGTTGTTTCTTTTGATCTTGAATTGGAACAGATGCATGTGAAGAAAGAATTCCTACATGGGGATCTGGAAGAAGAAATCTACATGAAGCAGCCAGAAGGCTTTGTAGTGAAGGGAAAAAAAGAGTTGGTCTGTAAGCTAAAGAAGTCACTATATGGTCTAAAGAATCACCTAGGATGTGGTACCAAAAGTTTGACACATACATCCTTGGATTGGGATTTGTAAGAAGCAAGGATGATCATTGTGTATATTCCAAGCAGATTGGAAATCACTTCATTTATGTAGTGTTGTATGTTGATGACATGATGTTGGTAGGAAATAACATGGATGTTATCAAGGAGGTGAAATCATAGCTATCTTCCAAATTTGACATGAAGGATCTCAGTGCTACTAACTTCATTCTAGGAATGGAGATTAAAAGAGATCATGCAAACATGAAACTCTAGTTGAATTAGAGAAAAAATGTTGAGACGATATTGCAGAGGTTTAATATGCATGGAATTAAACTAGTCAAGGTTCCTGTTCCTATAGGTGTAAATTTATTTACAGATCAGTTTCCCAAGACACGGGAAGAAGAAGAGGACATGTCCCATGTTTTGTATGTCAGTGTAGTTGGCAGTTTGATGTATGAAATGGTCTGTACTAGACTATACATTGCACATGTAGTGGGAATTTTGAGCAAGTATATGTCAAAAATAGGGAAGGAGCATTGGACAATAGTAAACAGGGTCTTCAGATATCTTCGTGGCACTACCATTTATGGATTGTGCTACCAAGGAAGACCAGTAGTGGACAAAGTGGTGGACATACATAGATTTTTTGATGCAGACTGGGCTAGAGATATGGATCGCAAAAGATCTACAAGTGGGTATGTGTTTAACCTATTTGGAGGAGCAATTAGTTGGATGAGAAAAAGATAGGCTATAGTGGCACTCTCAACTACAGAAGTTGAATACATGGCAGCCACTCATGCAAGCAAGGAAGCAGTATGGTTACAAAGATTGTGTTCAGGTATTGGGTTGGTACAACAAGCAATGAGATTAGACTATGACAATAAGAGTGCAATCTTCCTGGAAAAGAACCTAGCTTATCATTCAAAGACAAAGCATATTGATGTTTAGTATCACTTTGTGAGAGACATGGTTGAGGAAAAGAAGGTGTTGCTGGAAAAGGCTGACACTTTGAAGAATGTTGCAGATTCATTGAAAAAGTCTGTAAGCATAGAAAATTTCTCCTGGTGTAGAGTAACAATGGGCATTGTTTCCCTGGATTGTTGACTATATAATATTGGGACCCCTGGATGCAAAGAAAACAACAAGTGGGAGAATGTTGGGTATGTGTTATATTCTTTGCAGGTGTGTGTGTGGGCGCGTTAGATTCGACAACTGCTTCTGACGATCCCTCGTAGTAGTTCTCTGTTCATTTTGTGTGCGCCGGGTGCTTTCCTAGGGGAGTCTCAGGGGGGGTAGGTATTCCCCCCCTGGTTACACACAGCGTTTTGGGCAACGCCCCAAAATTTGTTTTTGGGCGGTTTTTGCTATTTTTAGCAGTTTACTAAAAATAATCCTGTTTTTAGGGATTAGGGTTTTGGTATCTACAGAATACCTAAAAACATTGTATATATTTTATAGTGAATGAAGAAATTCGATATAATGAATATAAGAAAGGTTTTCTCGGTTGAGGGTTTCCGATATAAAATCTTTGTATACTCTGTGTATGAGCCATTGATTAAATTTTGTTTTGCTTAAGAATCTATATGCATTGCTTTACTTCACATGTTTAAAACTCATTGTTACATGTGTCATATTATGTTACAAGTACAGTATAACCATAATCACTAAAGAAGTGGAATTTTTTATCATAGTTATTATAGATAACAAGGGAATTTAACATGTAAGGATGATTACCAACCCGTTTGATCTATGTATTACTAATATACAATATCACATATTACTCATAACTAGTATTAGTGCACTGTGAGGTTAGTCTCATTCCCATTAATCTATATAATCAAATCAACAAAAGTAACCTGTATCATGCTTATTAGTTACAGTCTATACTTACCATTATGTTATGGCATTACTATTGGTTGATCTGAGTATTAAGCCCATGAGTATCTATAGATCATTTTTGTGTTCATAAAGGTTAGATATGTATATGATTACCATTACTAAGTTGTAACATGTGCAAAAGGTGATATAAGTGATATGTATAGGGTCAACTACTTACACATAAGCTCTAAGCTGAGCTTCTTACAACCTGTATAAATATGAAGTAATATGCAAATACTGATGATTACACTCTTCATGCTATAACTAGTAATCAATACTAATCAAATGATTGGAATGATAGAGATCGATGAATACAGTAAGTTGAATATGACTTAATACTACCACTTTAATCATAGTATCCATGTATCATAAGCTACTTGATTTCCATTGCTTGTAAGTTGTGTTTGACTTAAGATGGGAATCACACTGGTCTCATAGTAAGATTCTACTTGTTCATACTATATTAGCATATCAAATATGGATAAACAGTATTCCAACTTTCCCTTATTAGTGAATATTGATTTAATGGTAATTAGACTGCATCATAACTAGAGTAATTGAATACAAAGCTTGTACATGCTTATACTAGTTGATTTGATTACGATAATAAGGTAGTGTTACTATGAATGGTATAAGGCTTATCATAGAGCCTAGCATATCAGTAAAGATGAGCTAAACTATATGAGAAACATACACCCTAATAAGTAAGTTGATCAGGGTATAAGTACAACTAAGTTGAGTATGATCAATGCATATTATAATCTAGTTTCAAACCAGTATGATATTACATGGGTTCAATGTATGAATGAGTCATATAAGGTAAAACAAGGAGAGTAATATCCTATATGTTACACATTATGTAAATATTGTAATATCATGAAGCTTGATCATTACACATAGGTCTAAGAGTTCTACTACGAACCAATGACATTGCCATAGGGTTGCACCCCTGCATCCAAATCATAGTCCAATGGACTGTGACTTGGCCGTGGGGGCCAGCCCCATGGCCAAGCCATGAGCAGGCCAATGGCTTGGCCACAGAGTTGGCCCCCCGCGGCCAAGTCATAGTCTAGTGGAGTGTGACTTAGCCGCGGGGGCCCAAACCTATGACCAAGATGTTGGCGTGCCCATGGCTTGGGTACAGGGGCCAAAATTTAACATAATTTAAATTAAAAAATAAAATTAAAATTAAAACAAAAACTAAAATATCAGTGGGAATTTTGAGCTAAACTTTGAGCTTACCTGAAGCTCGGCCCACCCACCCAAAGGAGCACCCACCAACATGACATCACAACCACCCAAAGGAGTTCCCACCAACACCAACATGACACCACGTCCATGCCCACCCATAGCTTGGCTACAAAGACCGATTTATAAATTTAAATTAAAATTAAAAAATAAAATTAAAAGAAAAAGAAAAACTAAAATATCACTGCAAATTTGGACCTTACCTGAAGCTCAGCCTAACCGCCTGAAGGAGCGCCCACCAACACGAAAATACAATTGCCTGAATGAGTGCCTACCAACACCATTCCATGCCAACACTCAACACAGTCCCTCACACAACACAGTCTGCGCCAACACTCAACACAGTTCCTCACACAACACAGTCCACGCCAAAACTCAACACAGTACGCGCCAACACTCAACATAATCCCTCACACAACACAGTATGTGCCAACACTCATTCCTTCACACAACACAGTCAGTCATAGTAGCAGTCGAGAAAAATGTTACAATTTCGATGTCTGGTTAATATATAAGTCACTTTTCGGCCGAAAGAAGTTTTTGGCTGAAATAATAGTTCGATCGAAAGAATAGTTCGACTGAAAGAATAGTCCAACCAAAAGCATCTTTCAGCCGAATGATGTTTTCATCCTGAATATATTTTGGCTAAATAGATATTGCCGGATGGAAAAAATATGTTCGACTAAATTTCTACACGAAAATTGAGGGCACCGTCATTGTACCGTTCGATTTGACGTTCCATAGTTTGGCCTAAAAAAATATCTTACAGCCAAAAAATAATATTAGTTCAATCGAAAGAATATTTTTCATAATTTTGGAGATGATATTGTCATGAAAGTGTAATCCAACTCCGTGATTTTACCCTTATATCAACAATTGGACGATCCACTACCTGATTATATTTGACTGTTGGTCAAATATTTGACTGAAATGAACATTGACTACTTTACTGACTGATGTAGTATTTTGGTTGATTGTCGAGTTGACTATATCTAGATGTAGGTCAACCATCCAACCAACTAAATACAAGATATGTGTGATTAACCATCAATGTTTGATGTTCAACCACCTTGCCATCAACACACATCTCTAGAGATTCATGAGGTGAAATTACATAA